>CANUEY010314467.1:0-19810 GCA_948099555.1 Croton setiger | reverse complement strand
AAAGATTGTGTGCATGTTATGAAAAGTAAATGGTTAAATTATTTTAAAGTTATTCCAAATTTATTTTTGGTTGCATGTGTGTTTGATCCTAGGATTAGATTAGATGTTTTAGAAACTATATTAGAGGTTTATTATGAAAATTTAAATTTGCCAATTGATGAAATGATTAGTGTACATAGTTTAATTAATGAAACTAGGGAAACTGTAACTTAATTATTTGTTGAATTTTCTACAAATTCTGCTTCGGCTATTGAAACTGACATTGGCGGAAGTTCTACTCCCGCCAGACCGGGTGGGACCTCGGTTCAAAAGAAAATGTCCCTTATTTATTCCCAACGCCAAAACAGGCGAGGGAGACCGGTGCAAGTTCCTATCCGGAACTTGACAAATACCTGTCCACCGAGTTTGAATTTTCAGGTGCGGCAACGGATCCAATTAATTTTGACATATTAGAGTGGTGGGGAAGGCATGAGACACTTTCCCCATTATGGCCAAAATTGCTAAAGAAGTTTGGCGGCGCCGGTCTCAACAGTCGTCGTTGAACAAGCATTTAGTGCAAGCGGCCTTCTGCTTTCCGAGAAAAGGACCAAATTGAGAGCAGAAAATTTAGAAGCTCAAGCGTGCGTCGGCGATTGGGCGGCCGCCGACTCACAAAAACAAGAATGCTGGATTTCTACCTCCGATGAAAGCTCCGAAGTCACTGAAACCTCCTCCGCCGCCAAAAATTGAGGTAAGCATTAGAACTACGTGAGCTTTGATTTTTCTTTCCGGCAAAGAAAATACGTAGGCCGAATAAATTTTTTTTCCCAAAAAAAAAATTTATTCTCAAGCCCAATTTCTTTTCTAGTTTTTTCTCTCTTTCAATTTTTTTTCCATTTTCACAATTTCAATTTCTATGTATGTAAATTCAATATGTAACATTTCTCAATTAATAAAATATTTATTTTTGATATATTGATTTTATTGTCTACAATTTTTTTAATTGAACTTATTATTATTTTTTTCTTCTTCAATTAATTTTGTTTTTTACTAATCTTCTTTCTTCAACAATTCAATCCAATTAAACAACATGTACAATTACTCTTCAACATTTACAATTACAAATTACAAATTTCTTTTTCAACTATTAAATTTAAAAAAATTACAATTATTATTAATTTTGAAGTCCAAAAATATTATTCATACAATTTAAGTCCACAAAAATTTAATGTTCATTTGAATTAATTAAATTGATGTTTAGGGTTAAATTTCTAATCTTTTTTCCTTCTTTTTTTTTTATTTTCGGAAAAAAATAATGGAACTAGCGGTTAACCGGGTTTGAACCGTTGGTTAACCGCCTGTCTTTCGGCCCACCGGTTTGTTTTTCTCCGAACCGCCCTTCCTCGAACCTTCCATGAACCGCGCGGTTTAACCGCTTTGAACCGCTAATTTTTGGCCTGCAAATTAACCGCCGGTTACGGTTCGAGTGTGGCATGAACCGTGGCCCGGCGGGCCGAGGCCTGGAACCGGCCCGGCCCGTGGCCATATCTACCTACGGGTTTCTATATGAATTGACAAATATACCTTCGGGTCACCATATTGCTACGGATGGACCTTCGGGTCAGTATATGGCTACGGATGGACTTACAGGTCAATATATGAATATGATATGACCTATGAATCATTCAGGTCTAGTGTTTCTAATGACCTGTTATTGGCCAGTTATTGTCACATGCTGTGTGAAATTCCCGGGCACAATACTTGTCTTGATGGATCACAACGAAACTAAATAGAATTATACGACATTTGCATCTGCATATTGTTATGTATCTATTGTTATGGATTTATTGGAAATTGTTGGTTAACTCGTTTACAGCTCGCAAGGTAATGAAATCATATGAGATAAGCTTGTCATCGACAGGTTTGGTGTATGATTTTGAATTGTGATTTATTATTTTGTTTTATATTGCTTTAATTTATACTTGCTGAGTATTCAACTCATCAAATTGCATTTCCATGATTTTAGGCTTTCGTTTGGCAACTGACAACGTCAGTTCCGCTTTCCTTTTGCTCGGATCGGTCAGGTGAAACTTAGGATCTCTCCCACTCACATTTCATCGTTCATTTAATTATGTCATATGGTTTATTAATAATTTATGGCATGTTATACGCATGATAGTTGTTATTGTTTGCACATAGGTGTATAGTTTATAAGATTATAATTGTAGTTTATAATATCTATTATATGAGTTGTAACAATGATGATATATAATATGTCATATATACAATATATAAAAAAAATATAACTAGTTACATGACGTATATAGGTTATAGATTGTTACATTTGCTCTTAAAATAGCTCTAACGTTTTTATATCCCTAAAATTTTAAAAACCTTCTTTATTAATTATTTGATAAAGAAAATTACTTTATTGGACATAACTTACTATGAGATTTATTTTATTTATTTATTTAATTTTTTTTGCTTATCAGATTTATTTTATTTATTTATTTAATTTTTTTTGCTAATAGTTTGTAAAGATTGGTAGTTGAGTCCAAAATTTTCAATTGTAAATACATACTTATTTGTAACACTTTACTTAATGCTATTCATAAACAACAAATTGATTTTTTTTATCTTTATAAAAGTCTAATGGACGAACTTCTCATTATCATCATGGTCTCATCTATTAAAAAAAAAATCAACCTCTTATAAAAAAAAAAAAAGACAAAAGTTTTATAAACGAAAAGTTTACATTCACCTTAAAAATGAGAACAAAATCTCCTATTAGAAGGAGAATTATTTTCACATTCATAAATTTTATTAATTTACTGTTAGATACCTACATTTTGCCTCATACACTATTAAGTCACTATACTTTCACTAGCACACTATCAAACCTCCATATTTGGTCTATAATACACTATCAGATATCTTTATTTTGGTTTAATTTTTTTTTCTCTAAGCTTTATATTGGTTAATACACATTATTTCATTTAAATAAACAATTCCGACATAACACTTACAAGGTTACCCTATTTAATTGAATAAAATGTGTTATGTTTATGTTCAATTATTTTTAATCAATTTTCAATTTTTTATTTAATTGTTGTTCGATTTACGAATTTATAACCTTCGAAGAGATGCGGAACGGCACTACTGTTGCGCAAATTTTTTTTTAAATTTAAATAAGATATATTAGCCAAAAAACACATGGACCTACCATTTTTTACTACTCATATATCAGTCAATTCATTTAACTAATATTAGTAAATTAGATTAGATAAAACATAAGGGCTAGAACTAATATTAAATTTAATTAAAATAATTAGAGGTATTGTCTTTCTAATAGTTGAGTAACAATGTGAATTGAACCTTTAGGAGGGGAAAACCTTTTTCATTGCATTGAGTTATTTACAAAAGAGGTGTTAAAAATTTAAACGTCGCCATTGAATACGGTGTTCGCATACTACTTATGCGAACTAGGCTGATTCGCATAAACAGTATGCGAACATAATTTTTTTTGTTATTTTAATCGGTTCGCATAAAAGATATGTGAACTAGTAGCAGTTATGGTTTTAATGAAATTATTAATGGGCGTGTTAAATGCGCGGTTTTCCGAGGGCGTCCCGTGATGTCATTAAGAAGTTCGCACAAAAGGTATGCAAACTTGTTCAAAATTTAAACAAGTTCGCATAAAAGATATGAGAACTTCGTACAGACCTTAGCAGACGCTGCCTTCTCATTTTTCATTTACCAAATTCCCAAAATTTTCGTCGAAAACTAAAATTATCTGAGGTTAGAAGCGGTTTCAATAACTATTTGCGATCTAAAGGTATGTATTTTAATTTAATTTTGATTTATTTATAATTGTTTAATAATATGTCTGATTAGAATAAAATGATAGGATTAAGATATATTGTATGTATTTAGGGTATAATTGTTTAGTTAATTATAATATGTGTATTGATTTTTTATTATGAATAATATGCATAATTAGAGAAAAAAATGTAGGGTAGAAAATGTTATGCGAACCATAAAATAATGAAATTTTGCTATGTTAGATAGGATTGTAAATTTATAAATTGAACTATATGCTCCAACAAGTTAGGCTTTATTATATATGTATAAATAATTTATTTTTATCATAAATAGAAACATAAACTATGTTAGGTAGGTTTTTAGAATTTTTATGTAAATAAAAATATAAATTATCGTAAGTAGTTAGTAAAAAATTAAGAACGAATTTACACATACGAGTTGCAGCGATGGAGCGAGGCGAATCTTTACAGCAGCACCACGTACTCGACCAGGGGCCTGTGATTGGCGACCTATTGTTCCTTTAGCGGGAACATAGATCGGCCCACGTTTTCCGCGGAGAGGATCGATTCGGCAGTCCGCTGAGTATCAGACGAGCGGACACCCAGATTTGGTGGCTGCTGGACGTCAAGCATCCGCGCACGCTTCATTATATCGACGAGCTCGGATTCGGGCTAGTTAGGAGGATAGGGTCCATCTACTACGACTGGGTCCTACTCATAGCTGTGGTGGAGCGGTGGAGGCCGAAGACGCACACGTTCCACCTACCGGTCGGGGAGGCGACCGTTACACTGCAGGACGTGGAAGTCATCCTCGGCCGGTCAGCGGTCGATATCAGAGACCTGCTGTCGTGTGGCAGCAATACTTCACCGACTTCTTCGGTTACGCCTCCGTGGACGCGGATCTGAAAGGGAGCAGGATCATGCTCCGGAGCATCAGCGGGCAGTTGACGACGCCTGCCCCGCACGCTGCGCCCGAGCACGTTTACCAGCAGCGTGTTCGTTGCTTCGTGCTGTGACTTATACGAGGATTCCTGTTTTGCGATTTCTCTAAGAACAGCACGTCGCTCATCTTCGCGCGGATGCTAGAAGACTTCGCAGCCTGTAGAGATTACAGTTGGTGGAGTGCCGTACTGGCATTCTTTTATCGTAACTTGTGTCAGGCTGCGTTGGGATGCGAGTATATCGGAGGGTGCTTGCTTGTGGTCCAGGTACTTTTTTAAGATATAAATGTTTTATTTTAGTTTAAAAATCTTGTGCAGTTTTAAACCTTTAGTCGTGCATTGATACACAGGTCTGGGCTTGGGAGAGGATCACGACTCTCAGGCCGACACTCCCTGAGAGACATCCTCAGGTGTTCGACGGATGTCTCTATGCGTGAAGATATGTTGATTCAACATTTAATTGAATAAAAGGGTTTAGGGTTTAGTAGATTTGAGTCATATTACTTTTTTTACAGATGACGCACCGATAAGAATATGCAGGATGTGACGGGGCATAATTTATTGGGCTATAGAGATCAGTTGTCTGTAATGACAGCTGCAGAGGTATGTTTAATGAATTTTTGTTGCTTTATTTATTATTAATTTGATTTTACTATATTAGTTAGGATTTAAATTTATATAAGTATGTATTTGTTACAATTTCTATGGATCCCTTACTCGGATCCCTTGTTGTAGTCTCTTTCGCCTTAGTGCAGAGCGGGACATGGGATTTGGACCACTATTACACACCTAATTTGCATAGAGGTGGTCGAGTTCCATGTTCCGAACCGCACGGCACGACAGTTCGGGTATCGGCAGGAGATACCCGAACCCACTTTGCTTCTAAGCGCGGAGGAGCATAGACAGCTCCACACACTAACGTGAATCGGGCGACCGACGGAGGACTGGCGCGTGTACCACCAGTCCTCTATCGCGCGATAGATGAATCAACGGGACACTGTGCTCATTGGAGACTTCGTGGATGCTGCTGTGGTATCGAGCGGCTACTTGGCCTGGTTCTAGGAGCGTACGGTCCGATTCATCAGCAACCCAGAGGATCGTCGGACCGTCGCTGATACTCGCAGATTCATCGAATCAGCAGAGGCCTACACTGCGCTGGTAAGTATTAAAAATGTTACTTCTTTTTCCATTAGTTTTATTGCAATATCTCATATATGTTTTCACTATGAGAGGCTAGATTGACGTCGGAGGTACTGCGAGAGGTGCGGGAGTTTGAGCAGCGGCACTTAACGGTGGGTTTCCGACATGAAGATGTGACCGAGTTTCTGGCGCGGATCAGGGGTCTTTGTGAGCGAGGGCTTCAGGTTCAGCAGACGTAGTTGGACGTCGTTCCGACACAAAGTTATGCTGCTATTTCTCAGCAACAGCAGCCTTTCGGTGAGAGGTGTCCACGACGTGCCCAGCTGAGAGGTGGCCGAGTCCAAGGTAGTGGGAGACGTAGAGCTGTGCATATCCAGTCTGCAGCAACATCACCAGCAGCTCCTCCGGCCCCAGCCCCAACATCCTTTGCTTCGGAGCAGCATATACAGCAGTTGCTCCACGATTTTAACTACGATGCTGACGCGGTGCCGCAGACTCCGCTTTCCCGATGCAGTATCAATTGATGGGGAGCCGTCAACACCTGGAGATGAGCGGTAGCATAGTTCGGAATCGGATGTGCCTTTGGCTCTCCGAAGGTCGCCGCGACGGAGGAGATCGCCTAGATATCCCGGGTTCTCACATGTGAAAGAGCGACTCGGACGCAGAGATTCAGAGGAGTAGTTAGGTTGTTATTCACACTCTCTGGTTCAGGAAGTTCTCTAGCTTGATGATTTCCTTTTTTTTTTTAATAAAGATACATATTATGTAATAAATTGACAGTTTTTTTAATATAGAGTGTTTTTTTATGTATATATTTTATTTTTTATATAAATGTTTATATTTCTATATAGTAAAACAGCACTAATATTACATAGCTTTCGATTACATTACATTAAAATTGCTTAAAGTACATAAATTGCTTAAATTACATTAAAATTTAGGGGTAATTACTATTGGGTTCCTGAGGTTTGGCCTAATAGACCCGGAGGTTCCTTTATTTCTAAAGTTGTATCAATTAGTCCCTAACTTTTTAATAATAGACTCTCAGGTCCTTCCGTCCACTTTGACCGTTAGTCAACGGTCAAAGTCAACGTTTTTTTTTCAAAATGACAAAACTACCTTTTGGTTTATTTGAATCGAACCATCCTAATTATTAAATCAAACCTGTGGGTCCCACTTACTATAAAAATGAAAAACAATCACACTAAGGATCTCCAGCATAATAGAATGCATCATAACCAACTGTACCAAACACCTTTAATGTATTAAACTGACGTGATAAGATTTTATTGTGTAAAGCACAACCATTCATCTTTTATGACTATATCAATTATCTATTCTTTCAATTAAGATTTTATTAAATAATTACATATTTATTTTTTTATCATCCTAGACAAATCTGAAGGCTAGAAGAAAAAGTTTAACTTTTGAAAATTGTATCATCGAGTCCCTAACGTTTGGAATAATAGACTCTCAGATCCTTCCGTTCAAAAACGGCGTTAATCAACGGAAAAAGTCAACGATTTTTTTCTCCAATAAATATTTCATTTCCTTAAATTAGAAATATGAGTTTTCTAATATTTGTCAATTTCTGCAAATAAAAAATATGAGTTTTCTAATTTTTGTTAATTTCTCCAAATAAACACTCAATTTTCTCTAAATTTTCCGGAAAAATTAAACTTTTTCTTCTAACCTTTAGACTTGTGTAGGATGATAAAAAAATAAATATGTAATTATTTAATAAAATCTTAATTGAAAGAATATTGCTATAGTCATAAAAGGTGAATGGTTGTGCTTTACAAATTGATACAATTTTAGAAATAGAGGGACCTCTGGGTCTATTAAGCCAAATCTCAAGTACCCAATAGTAATTACCCTTAAAATTTATAAAATTACATAAAATTGCTTAAATTACATTAAATTATTTAAATTACATTAAAATTTATAAAATTAAATAAAATTACTTAAATTACATTAAATTGCTTAAATTACATAAAATTGCATTGATTACTTTAAAATTGTTTAAATTACATTAAATTGCTTAAATTAAATTAAAATTTCATTAAATTGCTTAATTGGAGTTATATTGGAGAGAGGATGAGATATTGGGCACAATCTAACATTATGTCCTGCATTCCTATATTGGCTGCAAACGGTCTCTCTCTTCGTATGCCTTCGGGTATAATCTATCGACTTTTTCTGTCGATTCACCTGCCTTCGACCCGGTCCATCATGGTGAATCATTCTCGAGTCATCTGGACGTAGACTTCATTCCACTGGCGGCCATGTTTCCCTACCAAGAACAAAAGTAAATGATCCAACAAACTGTAGAGCCTAACCTTGAACCGTATAGAACGGATCAACTAGATCCATTGGATCATCTTCTTTGAAAAACGCAACAGCTATAGCATGTGAGCATGAAATTCTATATGTTTGTCACTTTCCGCAGCTGCACTTCCGATCAAAATGTTGTACCATCTACGCGTTGCCACTTCCTGTCACCACTTTGTATAGAAATGAATTATTGTTCCAAGAGGATACTAAGTGAAGCCTTGCACGCCGCATATACTTCGTAAGCTCTTTCAGTGGATGCGGTGCTAGTGCTGTTTGACATTTATCAATCCGAGTCAAATCTCGCTGAAAAATCGCGACAGTCTTCTCCAATGTCGATTCGGTCAAAGCTCTAATCGGGAGATGACGAGTGCCTTTCAGAACGTTGTTGTAGCTCTCAGCGGTGTTGGCCGTTGTTATTCCCCATCTGCGGCCACCGTCAGCAAAAAGAGTCAACTTCTCAAGTTTGATTTCTTTCAAATAAAAATGAGCTACCTCGTTTTTCTGAATGATTTTCTGTCATGCAATAACATACTTTCCCTCTTGCAGCTCAGTGCCGATCTCTGACATATTTTCTTCAAACCCTCCCCTCTGAAACGCGATAACATATTCGCCTTCACGTGTTCAAGGCAGAACCTGTAAACTCCAGTTGTTGGATATTTCTCTAATATCTTCTCCATTGCTGAAATAATACCCTCATGGCGATCAGAGATAATACAAGTATTACGGTTTCCAAGAACATTCAATTTTAGATACTTCAGAAACCATTTCCAACTGTGCGTCTTCTCAGCATCCACAACCGCAAATGCTACTGGCAGAATATTGTTGTTTGACGTCTTCGCAACTGCAGTTATCAGTTTACCTTAAACCAACCCGCGAAGGTGGGTTGCATCAATGCAGATCACCAGTCGACACGCTTGGAATCCCTGGACTGATGGCCCGAATGCCCAGAACACATATCTCAAAATACGTCTTTTACTATTCTCCATGCCTCTTCGAAACTTGTACTGCACAACTGTGCGTGGGTTCGTTGCCACCGCAGCCAAATATCTAAGCAATTCTCTGAAATTGGTTTCCCAAGCCCCAAACATTGCCTCAATCGCTTTTCTCCTTCCATGTCAGGCTTTCTTATACCTTTACCTACAATAGGTATGTCCAGACCCAAAAATAAATGAAATATTTACTAAATTACTTATAAACATAATGCATACACTAATCAACATAAACGTACCTGAAACCGGTTGTGAACTTCCGTTTGAATGTATTTCATCTTGTACCCCGATTCCTTCATAATATGTGGCATAATAAGAGTGGCAATATTTTTCGAGGTGACGTTTCTGTCCTCCAGCCCAATGTTCGCGCCCGAACAGGTGTGCTCCTGTACCCATTTAATCATTCTCCACACCGCTAAATCTCGCTGCTCAGACGCTCTTATAGTCCACGAACAAAATATCCCGTGCATTTGTTTCCTCGGATACTTCGGCCCACGAGCTACACATTCCACAACCTATGTTTTCTTTCTACTCTTTACTGTACAATATGTCATACCTCTTTTGACGGATCATGCAGTCACAACATCCTGCACACTCTTCTTGCTTTTGAAATAAACACCGGCATCGATGCTCTCCGTATTCCCATCCTACATTTTAATTCCGTCTACGATCTCCTCTTCGAGGTCTTCATCATCTATATCCCCGTAAACAAAATGACCCGACGTTGAAGGTAGATCAGGTTCGCTCTCGGTACTGTCATCCGATGGCACGTACTCTTCAGCACTGCTAGAACTAGTCCACGCAGACATCTCATCCTCCTCCGCCAGATCTCCAATCTCCTCGTTCTCCCTTTCAAGCGGAATTGAAATCGGTAATTCAACGTTCTCGTTCGCCTCTTCCGTAAATTCCCAGTCCATCATTACATGTGCAGCGCCGCTGGTTTCCCCCGCAACAACTGGTGCAGAAACAACAACAGTGCCTATCTCAACTTCGGCAATTTGTTCCGCACTGACATACAATTTCGGCCAGTTCAGCGCGTACATGTATAAAAAAACCATAGTGTGGTCGTTCTCTAAAATTATATACCGTCTACAGCCATTATATTCTGTACACACCAGAGTAAATTGCAGTCGCACCACAGCTTTATCCACCCGACATGCTTTGCATACCCAATCGTAAAACTGCTTGAAAGATAATTAACCATCGATGCATATTGCTGTAATTCAAACCGACTACGCCGTCCACCAGTGGAAACGCTGAATTTCAATATATATTTACCGGAAATGGAGCATTATACGCCATTTTCAACCACTGTTACTATCACAATACAGAATGTTTAGTATATCTCAAAAAATTTGAATTCCGAATTTCATATTAGCTGTTCTGGATTCGGTTGCTAGGTTTATAGACAAAGAAGTTCGCAAAAAAGATTTTCTGCATTGCTGACACGTGTCCACTTTTTCCTGACTTCTGCCGTGCCTCTCCTAAGTTCGCATACCTTTTATGCGAACTTGGAGTTCGCATAAAAAGTATGCGAATTATTAATTAAAATTAATAGTTCGCATATCTTTTATGCGAACACCATTCATTTGTCCACAATTTGACATTTGTCCACAATGTGAATAAAGCAGACTATTCTGTCCACATTCAAATATTTAACTCCTCTTTTAGAAATCACCCTCATTGCATTATAAGAATCTAATTATAAGAATCTAATAATATACTCGTACATGGAAAATTAATTCTCCCCACTTATTATCCCCACTTATTATGATTGTCTCACTCAACAAATTTTGAGTGTCATGATCACCATTTAAAACTGACTATTATCTATCTATTGTATTATTAAAACATGATTAAATTAACCTTTCTAAAAAAATAATTAAATTAATTATATGAAAAATATTTTCTTTTAAAATAGAAAATAAATCTATTTGCTAGAAAATAATTTTCGAGCCAAACACCACTTCCATGCAAATGGAATTTACAAAAGGCATGCCTCTTGGAAAGTTGAGCAAGCTCACTCAACCAAACGTTACCTAAGTAGCACAATGGTTTCAAAATTCAACAAAACACCGAAAAAAAAAACCAGCTTATAATCTCTGCAACAAGACTACCAAGATAGTATAATTTTGAATTTAAACATGGGCACATGAGAAATAGAAGCTAAATTAAAATCTCAAGCATAGAAAAATGTTGGAGTTGGGTTGGAGCTTCAAAAATACCTATTGAACATGTTCTGTCATATATAATACACAGGCTGTCTAAACTATTGTTATAGCAATCTGAAACGAGATTTCGTCAAAGAAAGAAGCATCCACATGCTTGAAAGATGACATTAGGAAGCAACCTTACAATAACTTTTACAGGACAATGAAATTTAGACCCAAATCAATCTTATAAATTCATGGAAACCATTCAAGATTTGGACATGTAGAAAAAAAATACACATTCTAACAACAATGCTACTTGCGGAGCTTCAGAGAGGCTTCATCATATTAAGGAACCTTTAGCAAATACTATTCTTTGAGGCATTTGAGAAGAGGGGAGTTTTTTACATTGGTGGTTGATATTTTCAAGGGCCTTACCAAAATAAAAGAGAACCAAATCTATTGGTGCTCACCTTTTACATTGAGATAAACTAATTTTCAACCTATAAAGACATACCAATTCAACACTTTACTTACAAACCAGGTAGGTAAATTTACCAGCTCAAGGGTTTAATATGGAGTTTCTTGTAATTTATGTGTCATAAGATCAATTTATATTGCAAACATCCCAGGAACAAAACTATAAATTTGCAACATTCATACACATACACATCATAAAAGTGAAAAGCTAATATTGTGAAATAATTTATGCTTGCCATGCGAAACAGCAAAAATATATCATAAATGAAAGGTAAAAGTAACAGAAATGAGACGAAATCTGCACAATTTTCATATGCTGCTTGTAAGTATTCACAATTATTGGCGAAGCAAGGAAATATGCTGCTAAGATGAACTATTTGACTAGTTGAGAAATTAACAGTACAAAGAGATCATCAAAGAAGCCAAAAAATATTACCAATAGATGATGCTCAAACAGAAATCCTGAACCAATGATCAATTATATCTCTTAGAAACCCATCTGCAATCTGTTCTGCTTCTCCAATGTAGAAGCCTCAATGTAGAACCCCTATAACAGATAACAATCCAGTCCAATTCAATTCAATTCAACCATCAATGCACTTAAAGCCTCTACAAACCCACAACCAAATCCCAAATAGAACAGCACAAATCACCAAATCCAATACCAAAACCACCCAAACATGCTTCCTCCATATCTGTTTAGCCTTTTGTTTGCCATCACCAAAATAAAACCCACCACCACCACCCCCATTTTTATGCGTCATTGGAACTGAAAAATCCCTATTTCCATTCTCACTTACATGATTAACCTTGTTAGAAATCATTGAACCACCACCTTCCTTAAAATTATGATGATCCCCATTTGCCTCTCCTCCGCCATCACCATCAACACAACAGCCTAACGGTCTTTTCTTCTTCTTCATCATATTGGTGGGTTTTAAAAGCAAAGGTCTTACCACCGTTCTCTTCCCTCTCGTTGAATCCATGCTTGGATTCCTAAGCTCCTTTGTTAGACCCATACCTGAATCCACCGAACTCACATCCAACGACAGTATCTCCCGAAACGAAGGGTAAAATTTACCTTGAAAACAAAGGGAGGTGAGCTTATCAAAATCTTTGATTGGATTGCATAAGATTAGGTCTTCGAAAGAAATCTTCACACGCTCTAAGAACCAAAGCGACTCGGATTTTTCAAGATCTTCATCGAAAATGATAAAATAGACAAAAGGGTCGTTGATTAAGAAGGTGTAGGTCTTCTTGCGAATGGTGTGAGAGAAGGTGGAGTGGTGAGGAGGGGTTTTCTCTACGCATAATTTAGCAATGGCTTCGATTCCTGGCTCTCTATCGGAATAGAACTCCGTCAGAATTGTGGATCCTTTTGCAACGCAAGCATACAAGATGAGGTCCGGATTCGAAATCATTTGATGGATTGCTTTTTCTTTCTGTGTTTATGGAGAAATCGAAAAAAATCTGAAATCGGAGCAGAAACAGGAATTTAACATTGCAGATGTGAAAAAATTAGTCACTGTATTTCGTAGAGTGATTAATTTTATAAGGAATCTGGAATGCTTTCTTTATAGGTTTCTCTCTCTGTTCAATTTCATGCTTGGAGGTTTGGAAAATGGCAGAGAGAAAAACAGAATTAGAATCATTCAGAACTCTGAAAAGGTTGGAGAAAACAGAATAGCGACTGCCCCTACAAAATAACCCCTTGTTTTCTTATTATCTACCAGCATACCCGGTTTGATTTTAAATCATTGCATAACCACGCTGTCAATTTTTTTTTTTTTTTCCCAACACATGCTGGTTTGGATGAATTTGCAACCTCACTGCATGCTTGGGTTAATCATTTTCAGTTCTTTAATATAATCTGCTATTGCGCTCTTCTATTTTGTAAAATTTGTTAATAGGTCTCTCATGTTTTAATTATTATACACTCAGATTCTTCAGTCACAATTGATGTTAGTCAAATACAAAAGTTAAAAGTTTTAAATATTTTTAAAATATAACAATATTATCCTCCCTTGCATATTACAAATCAATCTAACGACCAATTAAATATGTATAACATTCATTTTTCCTTTTTCATCTCTCTCATTCTGAACTAAGATTTTGTTCAATATTAGTTTCTTCAAATGCAAAAGGGGCTGAGGTGTGAGGTTGCATGGGAATTAGTGCAATATTTATGTTAAGGCAACTATAATTAGGGTTTCTCAATCATTAAGAAATCTTAATAAGTTGTATTTTTATTGTCCTCAAAATGAATGTCAATCATGGCTAGATTGGTGGGTTGATGGTGAGAATCTGAGGATGAGAGGTGGTTGCAGAGAAGTAAGAAATGAAGGTAGTTTATTAATGAATGTGGAAGCAAAGATGACTGGAGGAAAATGGTAATGGAGATGGAAGCTATTAAAACAGATTTAGGCTTCTTGAAAATCTGTATATGGATGTGTTCATGTGTATGTTTGCTCATTTTAATTGTCATGGTCTTTGTAATCAGGAAGATATTGTAATGATCAGTAGTTCTTTCTTTGGGAATATGTTTTTCTTCGGTTTTCTTCATCTGATTTTAGCACTTTGTTAATAGTATCATATGAAGAGAAATCTAAATGTAGGTATGTAAGTAATAAAGGGCCTATTAATATAATAAAAGGACCTGTAACATAAATACAATATAAGGAAAGGACTTGTAAAATGAATACATTATAATGAGAGGACCTAAGGATTGAAAAAATAAAAAGTGAGGGATCTAAAAGTCTAATATTTTCATTAGAAAATTGGCGGAATGCAAGCCACTATCTAAAACTACAAACCTACAAATACAAGGTTTCAGATCTGTAAATATCAACATACAAACTTGTAAATATGATCCACAACACTAAAAATCTCAATCACAAAAAACTCAATGAAATGGATACTAGGTATAAACAAATTTCTAATGGTTCCAAAACACAACATAAAGTTGCTACAACCATCAGTTTACTAATACAAAACAATTCAGTAATACTAGATAGCAGTTTGCTATTACAAAAACAAAATAATTTATCTAGCAACTCTTCTTTCTACTGAGCTCCATAAAAATAAGTTATCCATCTCAATTTGAGAATGACTAAGTGACACTAACTTAGGACACTTTGTGAACATGCAGCTGCAAATGAAAACACAGAGAAACCAACCTAACTTTAGTCCAATTCAAAAAAAAAAAAGGATTAAAAAATTTCATTTTGATTGAAATACTTTAATATACCTGAAGTTTTTGCTGCCAGTGAACAAGTCTTTTTGTTATGCCCATTCTCTTTGCAGACCTTGCAGTGGACAGTTCCAGTTCTCAATTTTTGACTACCTTTTTCTTTTTCACCCTCTTCTTTTCTCCTATCACCTTTTTTTGGCCTTCTTGGCTACCTCTTCATTTCAAGTGGCAAAATTTTGTCTGCTTCACTGTCTGGTGTTAAGTCAACTTAAGGAATTGGATGATGATGTCACTATAAGCCTTGACTCTTTACAAAAGTAATGATGAAAATATTTCTTAAATTTCGCTCTTCTATATCCAATTGCCATGCAACCATGTTTGCATGGAATTCTAGAAATTTGCCACTAACCACAGCTGCATGTCCATTCCTTTAAGTGGACAAAAAATTTCTCTGGACCTTCTTAACCTTAAATTTCTCACTGTTTGATGCCACAATTCTACACTTGAATGATTGTTTTGACATTATTACTTAGGATTCCTAAGGCATAATCACTGATGAGAGTTTTCATTGAACAAGCACTTGCATATCTTCTATAATTCATCAACTTATACTTCTATCTAAGCTTGTCAAGTAGCTTAATAATTGACATGCCTCTCAATTTTTCCACTCAATTATTAAAACTTTTTGTCATTTGTTTGTAACATGCTCACTCTTAGACAAGGGACTAAATTTATATTATTCCTAGTGATTCAATGGTATATCCAATAACCATTTTGCTGATTTACCCTCATACTTGTTCACAATATTGGACATAGTAGTCTTAAATTCCCATTTGTCAGTAGACTTACAAATAGACCAAAACTCTTTAACTAGACCAATGCCTAGGAAATGAGTTCTGAAATTCATCAAAATGTGTCTATAGCAAAATCTGTGCTCAGCTGCTGGAAATTTTTGGTTTATAACATCAATCAGTCCCTGGTTGCAGCAATGTCAAACATATTCCCATCAGCCAAATAAATTATGATAATAAAAGTAAACAAAAGAAATAGATTAGTGTAGATGATTACCTTTTATCTGTCTGACATAAATGTCAAACCTGTTGCTGCAGTTTCAGCTCCAATACATTGGTGTAGATACTCAAGGAAGAATAACCAAGTTTCCTTGCTTTCATATTAGACTACTGCCCATGCAAGTAGAATCATTGAGTTGTCGCCATCCATGGTTACAGCAAATAGGATAATATGTCCAAACTGTCCTTTCAAGTGAGCTTCATCCAATCCAATGAAAGGCTTATATCCATTTAAAAAGCCATTCTTTAAAGCTTGAAATCAAACAAAAATGCTTGAGAATATAAAGGGATCAGTCTTTAAATTTCTTGGCTTAAGACTGAACTTCACAACACTCTTTGGATTGTATTTCAGAATGGCTTTCATATACTTTCTTAAGCCAAGAAAGCTTTCTACATATGAGCCAATTCCTTCTTCTTTACTCCACCTTTTAGCCTTATATAATTTCCATGATTTTGGGATAGCCCTTCACTCCTTCTCTGGTTTATCATATAAGAGTTTATATGATATACTTGGATCAACAATCACTTTTTCAGAAATTTTACCTTGTAGCCATCGAGAAGTTATGAATGAATTTTTGTTCTTGTCTGGCCTTTCACATGTGTGATTTGGATTCAGAGTGGTCACCCTAAAAGTGCATCCATCTGCCATTAGAGATGCATGAATTCTCTATTCATACTTTCCTTTTGGATCATCACACTTTTCAGTTTACCTCAGCTTATCATTGTGTATCTTCCTCACTAGAAACCCTTACCTGATTGAATAGTCCCTCAAAGCTTGTCTAAAAGTTTTGACATTCATAAATGTTTGACCAATCCTAAATGTGAAACTGTCATCAACTGGACTAGTTTTCAGATCATCATACATCCCTTCAAAATAGTCACCCTTCTTCTTTCTCTTTCTGCCCTTGCTGTCTAATTCCACCTCACCACTATCACTATCTCCAAATGTCTTATCTCTAAGCTCCTTAGTATTGCTCCAACTGTCTGAATCATCACTAATATCAAAAGGACAGGAGGGAAAGGAATCTTCATTACTTTCTGAACCCTCACTCTATTCAGATGCATGAAATTCATCATGTTCATCCTCTGATACAGATTAGTTGCTAAAATATCTTCATCAACTATTGCATACCCTTTTCCTTTTCTTAAGTTATAACTGAGGAAAACCAAATAGAGAAATATCATCTTTAGCAAGTGGAATAAGTCAAATACATTTAAAAAATTAGGTAAAATTAGAATTTACCTTGCAACATTCTTCCTTGTGATCCTACTTTCGCCTGCTTCTGATGCTACTGTAGTCTTTTTACTGCCAATATTTGCAGTTGCAGCCTTGGCATCTCTTACTAAGTGTAGGGTGTTTTTTTTCTACCCTTTTTCCCTTTATTTTTTCCCTTTCTTTTTCTAGCCCATTGACCAGAAACAATCTCATCCGCAAATGTTTATCCCGAGCCTCCAAAATTTGAATCATTTATGAATATAGAATTCCATAAATTTGATCTAGAAATGTGATGGGGAGGGGGACCAGTTGCACTGCTTTTCCTCATCTTTTGGGGTAATTATTTATAGGTCTCTAAGATTTTGCATAATATACTCTGGGGTCCTTCTATTTTTGAAATTATATCATTGGGTCCTTCAGGTTTTAAAAATTATACTATCAGATCCTTCCGTCCAGAATGGACGTTAGTCAACTAAAAAAGTCAAACGATTTAGATTAAATTTTTTAAAATGACAAAATTACCTTTTAGTTTATTTGAATCAAACATTACTACCCAATCTTTAAATCCAACCCTTATATCAACTCTTCATCTTCTTCAACCTTTTATCTTCTCTCTTTCTTCATTTATGAGATTCTTCTTCTCCTTTCTCTCACCTCATCTCTTCATCTCATTTTTCTCTCTCATTTCACCTTCCTCTTTTTTCACAATAATTCCAATTTATTTTCTTGTTAAAAATCATCACAACCTCAAAAAAGAAAAAAAAAACAAAAAAAGAATCAACCAAAACAAAAAGAAAAAATCAGAGGAATTGGTTATAACTCATGGAGGCATACAGAATCAACCAATTCATTTCAATGTGCTTGATTACAACTTTGATAATTATTTCTGTTTCAGTTAGCAAAATACAAAGGGGTACAAGATGATTGTTTCTATGGTGTTTTGTTTCTTCTGGTATTTGTTACTTATGGTTTTGGAGATATAGTGGGAGTTAAACATGGACACTAGGTGTGTCTATAAAAAGAAAAATGGAGGGTTTGACAACAATGAAACAACAGTACCACGCAGAGGAAGGTGGCGACGGTTAAGTTCAAATCTCAGCTGCTGCTGCCATTAAGGGTAGCGATTGACGGGCTCTAGGCAGTGCGAGGCGACGTTGCCGACAGATCCTTCTGCTGCTCTGTTCAGGCACAAAAACGCCGAAATATATGAGGATTAATGGCTGGAAATCGTGTCGAAAAACTGAAATTTTAGCCGAAAAATTGGGCTAAATGGATTGTGAAGCTAATTAAAATTATTAAAATTTTATGATTCTTCATTTATCTCCTCTGTTTTTTCTTTCTTGATTTACTTTCATTGTGTTGTCTTAAGAAAAAAAAATGTTTTAATGTGTAGAGTGTAAATATTATTACCAGATTTCTATTACATTTGCTTTTTTTTGTTAACAAAAGCCACAAACTTTAGATTTCTTGTTGATGAATGATTTTTTCTTGCAAATTTCAGTTTTTCGACACTATTTCCAGCCATTAATCCTCATAGATTTGCGATTTTGATTTAAAATCATTGTCGCTGTGTCTGAGTTTCGTTTTTGCTTTTTTTTAAGATGCTTTGAGCAGCCATTGCTAAAAAGCTTGAAGTTAGGAAGAAGGAGAGATGAGAGAGAAAGAGCCATGGAAGGAGAAGAAGAATAAGAAGAAGAACAACAACAATTTCTGGGTTTTTTTTTTTAAATGAAAACATAATGTAAAAATGGAAACCCAATCTTTAAATCAAACCAAAGGGTAGTTTTATCATTTTGAAAATTTTTAATTAAAATCGTCTGACTTTTTCAGTTGACTAACGTCGTTTCTGGACGAAAAGACCTGATAGTACAATTTTTAAAACCTGAAAGACCTATTAATACAATTTCCAAAATAGAAGGATCCCAGAGTATATTATGCAAAACCTTAGGGACCTATAAATAATTACCCCTCATCTTTTTTGCACTTCTATGCACATGTGACCCACTACCCAGCCCACCTTGCCCATCCCCACCACCTTCAGCTGCACCCTGGTCATCCCTATGACTATCATCAGTCCAAACTCCAAGCCCAGCATCAGGCTCAAGCCTATTTCCAAGCTCAATATCAGCCTCATCCCATCTGCCACCCTTGCTACATTCACATTAATGCCATCTCTTTTATTATAATCTAGGCATAAAGACACCTGTGTATGATTACTAAAATCAACTTCCTCCTGCTGCATTGGAGCTTTAATGGCAAGAGGTTCTACATTCACATATAAAGGGTGGGTAGCTAAAGGTTCTACATTCACATGAACAGTTATCTCAACCTCACCCCTAGGAAACATAGCAAAAATGTCCAATAAGTCTCTGTCATTTTCAACTCAAAATGACCAACACCATATTCAAGCTCCATACCATTCTCATCTAATTTAAAAGCCTTACAAACATCATCCATAGTATCTATCAGGGTCAATATTTGAGATAGTGATAACCTCCCC
>CANUEY010314390.1:0-104366 GCA_948099555.1 Croton setiger | reverse complement strand
AATTGGGAGCCTGATTAGTCCTTGTTAAGTTTAATTTGTTCTTGCTAATCGTTTATTTTGATCTTATTTCTTTGTGTTTCTGGTTTCTGGATGATTCAAGTTTTGCCGTAGTTAAAAAATAGAAAGGATTGTTGAACATATTTGGGCTGTAGAAGAAATGTGATCGGTGCTGATTAAATTGAACCACTCTGTTAAATAGTTTAATTGATATGCCTGCTGCCTAGTTGAGATATATCTTTTGTTGGGTTGAATCTGAGATTTATAGCTGGTTCACATTGTTCTTATGTTATTATGGTTCTGGATTAAGAAGTAGATCTCCTTGATGTGCAATCATTGTTATGAGATATTCTTATAGTTGTTTAAGCTAGAATACATCCAGGTTGATGTAATGGTTTGGTTGTTTTGTTCTGGTTAAATAATAGCTAGGCTTGATACTATCTTCTCTTCTGTGTGCATATTCATGTTTTGATTCTGCATAGTCATAATTAGGTAGTGATGATGGTTATTTTCTACATGCTGTCTTGGCAGAAATTGTTAAAAAGAAAATTGCTTTAATCATTTTAATATGTTTTCAAACTTCAGTGGTGGTTACATATATTCTTCAAACCTGTTACTTAGCATTCATGTGAACCTAAAATGAGTAAAGTGATAGTTATGTTAGGTGCTTATTATTGATTTGATCAGACGATGCCTGCTGGTGTTATGGGGTTCAATTTATATCTGGTTCATTACTGTGTGGTCATACTCTGGATTTTCTGAACAAGGAGTCATGCTGTTGTTCTTGGCTTTTTATGTTTCGGCTTTACTGTTCTGCTCGTCGATATTTCCGAGTTGTTAACCTTTAGCTTCTGTAGGATGTAATTGGTAGTGTTCTTGAGTGTTCTTTAATTTTTAATGTTGCATCTGAGGTCGTTATAATGTTAGGTTAGATCACTGGCCATATTCTACTGCATGTAATGGTAATTCTATTTAGTTTTCATCTCATGGCAAGTTTCTTATTGGGTCCATCTAACAGTTCAGATTTGCTGAATCAAATCAAAGTGCATCTTACTATTTGTTCATGTTGATCTATTGAGTTTGATCGCTCAAATTCAGCTTGCTGAGATTGTTAGTTTCTGTTGATTTGCTGAGTCCATTTGGTTATGGTAATTTGATCATCTTGAATCTGTTAACAACATTGCAAAATAATAAAGGTTATATTTCATGATCTGATCTTCTTTAGCTCATTTCTATAGATTTGGCTAATGTTTTCTGGTTATATATCTAGGTCAACCTTTTCTGTTTGAGAAAATAAGGACTGTTCATGTATGGTGAGTGGACTGCTAAATTGTGTTGGATTTAACATGCAAGGCATAAAAACTTAATGCATGTGTTTGCTGTCTTTTTTGAGTTGTGGGGTTTTCTAGACCTGTTAAATTATTCTGAGCAGGCTTGATTATGAATAAAGAGTAGAATGTGTTCATGTAGAGAGACCTTGCTGAAATTGCTAAAATGTTTAGGATTGTTAGTATACTCTGAGGAAATAGCTGCTGTTGCATGTTGAGAGTCAGTACTGATGTAAATATGTGAGTCTTCTCGTTGTTGTGCTATAATGATTTAGGCTGCCGCACATAATACGTTGCTGTCACCAATTTCTCAGCCTATTTCGTCTCACTGTTTAGCCATCCTTCATCAACATTTATCTGATTGACATCTGCTTATCCTAGTGCAGTCATTGGTGATTAAAATTTGCCATGTGTGCTTGTTGTGTCCGTTGAGTTGCTGAGCCTATTGAATATGAATCTATGTCAGGATAGGCCTGTTAAAGAACTGATGTATTTTGCTATATTATAAGCAGATTCAGGTCTGCCTTTTAGATGATTCAGTTCAGTATAAGGTCTAAATTGCTGTTTCATGAATAATATTCACATTCTTCTGTCTGGCTAAATTTTCTCAAACCATTACTTGGGAATAATCATCTCTGCCGTACGTGTTTCATATCCAGAATTTGTAGGAATTGTTTTTGGGTGCAGAGTATCTTTGCTGGGATTGATTTTTGTTTTTTTTGCTTATGATTGCTTCTGTCAGTTTAAAAATGAATGAAAAATGATATTTCCTCATAAGGGATAATTTCCAAATTTTGCTAATTGGGTGTGATAGAATTAATGCTTGATTTGGATGAATGGTCTTCTTATTTTTACTTTTTATATATATGTTTATTTTATTGCAATTCTCGTTAATCTTATTCTATTTTATTCCGTTTTGAGTATCTTATTATGATTGTCAATTTGTGATTATTTTTGTAAATAATTGGGATTGGGTTTAATTATGGGTTAATTAAGGGTAGAATGTAAATTCATAGGTTGCTGGTTTGTAATAATTAGTTGATTAGGATTTTATTATCCGCAAATTTTATTTTTCCGTAATTTACTGCTTTTTTATTTGTGTTTGCTCGCAAATGATTTTAAATCACTGGATTAGGAACATCGTTAGCCGTTTTTCAAAAATAAAACTTAACTTAAAAAAATTGGAAAACGAAAACTTCGGTTTAAGAGGCCGGTAAATCCGGGCGTTAGTCGAAATGAAATTTCGGCTAACGTACCCAACCCTCTTACCCGGAATTTTTGGTTCGGAATTGCTTTATCTAAAATGGGAAAATGGAGTCAATTTTTAAAAATAAAATTTGGGTTTTTCAAAATAATAACCGGTTCCCGAATAGGTGGCGACTCAAACCGATTTTAAGACCGACTAGTTCGGCAATTCAACCCAAAAATGTTTTATCACTTTAAAATAAATGTTTTTATCTTTTCGGTTCCTCAATAAACCGGAAAGTCCTGAACCGGGCCGGTAACACAAAAATAAAAGATAAAGCATGGTTGTGGCACTTTCGATATGGACATCTGAATTTTAATGGACTAAAAACACTACATCAAAAGAAGATGGTGACTGGTCTTCCTCAAATTGTAGCTCCAACGGAAATTTGTGAAAGTTGCGTTGTTAGCAAACAATCACGCAGTCCATTTCCGTAAGGCACCTCCGAAGAGTAGAGCAAGTGTTGGAACTGGTTCCTTCGGATCTTTGTGGGCCAATAAATCCTAACTCCAATGGTGATAAACGATATTTTATCACCTTCATTGATGACTTCAGTTGAAAAACTTGGGTGTATTTTTTGCAGGAGAAGTCAGAAGCATTTGCTGCTTTCAAACGTTTTAAGGTGTTGGTTGAAAAAGAAAGTGGTAATTCCTTAATTTCTCTTCGTGCTGATTGTAGAGGAGAATACACTTCTCATGAGTTTACAAAATTCTGTGAAGAACATGGAATCAAATGGCAGCTTACAGTAGCTTATACACCCGAACAGAATGGTGTTTCCGAGTGGAAGAATCACACTATCCTCAACATGGTGCAAAGCATTTTAACAAGAAGTGCTGTTTCAAAGAATTTTTGGCCTGAAGCAGTCACATGGAGCATTCATATTTTGAATAGAAGCCCAACTTTTTCTATTCAAAATATGACACTAGAAAAGGCATGGAGTGGAAGAAAACCATGTGTAAGTCATTTCAGAATATTTAAGTGTGTTGCTTATGCCCAAATTCCTGATGTGAAAAGAAAAAAGTTAGATGATAAAGGGAACAAGTGTATTTTTCTTGGTGTTAGTGATCAATCTAAAGCTTATAAGTTATATAATCTTAACACAAAGAAAATTTTAAAATGTTGTTTTTGATGAAGATACATTTTGGACATGGAGTGAAAAAGCTACTACAAATAAAAACTCTGTTGTGTTAAATTTAGAAGAGGGAGTTAATGAAAATCTAACTTGGCCAATTCTATCAAATGACTCCTCTAAAGATGCTCAACATGGAGTTGCTACAACCTATGAAATATTGCCAACAGTGACAGCAATTGGTGAACAATCCAGTGAACCAACAAGTCAACGTTCTAATCGTGTTAGACGTAGGCTAGCATGGTTGTCGAATCATGAGGTAACTGGCGTTGATCAATCTTAAAATCTTGTTACTCATTTTGCTATATTTTCAGATTGTTGTGATCCTACTACCTTTGAAAGTGCTGTCAAGGAGTCTAAATGACACAAGGCCGTGGATGAGTAGATCACTGCAATAGAAGAAATCAGACTTGGGAACTAACTCAACTTCTTACTTATGTTAAGGCAATTGGAGTAAATGGGTGTATAAAACAAAACTCAAGGAAAATGATGAAGTAGACAAGTTCAAAGCACGCTTGGTAGCAAAAGGCTATAAGCAAGAGGTTGGAGTCAATTGTTACTCTATCAACGAAAGAGGCGAAATTTGTTGCAGCAACCTCTTGCACATGCTAAGCAATTTGGTTAAAAAAAATTCTTAGCACATTGCAGTTCATACAAGAAGAAGCCATTGTAATTTACTGTGATAGCAGTTCTGCAATTAAACTCTCTCAAAATCCGGTTCTATATGGTCGAAGTAAACATATAGATGTGAAATATCATTATCTGCGTGAACTCAACAATGAAAAAGTGATTGATCTCACCTACTGCAGGAGTGAAGACCAGTTAGCTAATATATTTACAAAAGCTCTCAAATTATCAGCCTTTGAAAAGTTTAGAAAGTTATTTGGAGTTTGTCCAGTTTGAGAGAGGGTGCATCTTTGTTTAAAATTTTAAATTAATATCAGTTTAAAAGAGGAAATGTTGAATAAATTGTTGTTGACCAAGTTTGTTCTAGGATAGTTCCAGATTTTGAGCAGATTTTTAGTCATCGAGTTAGTTTTTATTTTTATTATTTTTCTGTTGTAACACTGCTATTTAAACAAGTCTTCTGCTCTTTTTTTTTTCTCACGTATGTTGTTTGCTCTTTTACTATTTTGTATCACATATACCCATTCCTTTCTAATTTCTTCTTCCTCTTATTTACTATACGATCGGAAATTTCTTGCCTAAAGAGAAAAAGGAAAGGTACTTTTTTTGCTATGGAGTGGCCTCAACTCAATGTACAACACCCCATAAGTTTATTCTATAAATGCTAAATCTTTATTTTTTTTTATATGATATAAATGATAAATCTCAAATCTTAAATAAGGATTAAAAAAAATAATTATCAGTTTTATTTTTAGAAAAAAATTCATAAAATTTTATGAAGTTTATTTAGAATTGGGTAATGCTAGTAATAATTGAAATTTGATTTTCTTTCCGAAAAACGCACAGATACGATAAATTTAAGTTCCACCAAATTTTCATGTTCCTAACTAGATTCTTTGCCAAATTATATTACTTAAACTTTTATAATTTATTTTTAAAGTTATTTTTTGGAGCAAGATCCAACCTATTTCCAGTTTTTTTTTTTATTTCCTTGTTTTTAGTACACAAATAATTATTTTTAAAATGAATTATTTTGTATTGAATTAGAATTTTGTTTAAAAAAAAAAAGAAAAAATGCATATATATGGCTTAAACCGAACCAGTTCCGTACGGTTCAAACCAAGTCAACATCCCTTTTATTTTCCTTAAACGCTGCCGTTCTTGGAAAAAAAAAATAAAATGCTGAAAGCAAAAAGAAAAACGATTGGAAATAGAAACAGAAATAACGAAGGGAGCTTTGCTTCATTTTCATTCGAAAATCGCAGAACAAAAACAAGAAAGGGAGAGTGCCCAGTCTCGATCGGTTTGTCTAATGCCAGAGAAAGGAGAGAGCAACCGGTCATCACCTCCCTTGGGTCCTGATCCGAAGCAAAAGGGAAGGTTTCAGAGTTGAACGAGAAAGAGAGAGAAGAATCCGAGAGAAAGAAGAAGAGAAAGGGAAAAGCTAGGGATTAGGGCTTGGTGGCGTGCGAAGAAGACAACAGAGAAGAAGACCTTTGCCTACAAAAGGAGGAGGAGGGAGCTATAGAGGAAGAGGACTTTCAGAAAAAAATCAGAAGTTAGAAAAAAATTAGGATTTTTAAAATTTTTCTAATTCTTCTTATTATCTGTATTGAATACAAACAAAAGCCTCCGTATTCCGAAATTAATTTGAAATTACGGACAAGTTTCAATTAAAGTTTCTATAAAACTAGTAGTGAAAGAATTTGATTCTGTAAGAAAGGTTTCTGGAATTTCGGTGGAAATCATAAAGCTTGGAAAATTAATCTGAGGCCTTCAGGTATCTTTGAAACTGACATTTTAATTTGAATGCATGATCGAATTGGTTGTTTATTTTAGCTTTACATTACTGCTTTTGGAATTTGTGATCACTGCATTTTGTTTTGTTGCCTCATGGAGTGGTACGTTTTTGAAATTGGTTGAATAGAGATGTTTAAATTAGGATAATGGTTGCTGTGTTGTTTTATTTCATTTTCTATTAATGGTTGAGCAAATAATGATTTTTTAGGTTTCGATTACGAAACTGTTATGTTCTGGGGAAGTTTGTGGCTGTTTATATCCCAAAGTAAACTCTGTTATGTTTAGTTTGTAGGTCTGTTTCATGTATGTTGAGCATCGTTGATTTCATTTTTCCATGGTCATCAGATTGTCCTTTGATTTTCATTATGATTCCATATTAAATCTCTGTCTTTGCCTAATTTCCTTCATTGTCGCGTTCATAATCTGATTTTTGTTGGTTTTCGTCAAGTGAAGATTATGGATTGTTCGTGTTTCAAGTTTAATTTTGGCCAAGGTAAAAGTTCATGTTAATCTTGTGTCTTAGTTAGAGTTTTCTTTACATTTTTATCATAAACATAAAATATCACATGTTTAACTATGAAATTTGCTTTGCATTAGGATAAAAGCTATATGCTCATTTAGGAATTAAAAGTGGCATTTATGAAGCATCTCATATTCTTAAGGTAAAGTATAATTTACATTTCATTTTGAAATTAGAAGATAACATGAACATTACATGCATATGCTTGTAGAGCTTTAAAATGACATTATGGCTTAAGTTGATATTTTAAGCCAAGAGTTGGTGAAATTGGATTATGGTTTGCATTATAATTTGCATGCCTATTTTAGCATTAGGATTTGCACTTTAGTATTAAAATTTGCATGTTAGCATTAGGATTTGCATTCTAGCTTAGCCTTTAATTTGCATTAAAAAGAACTATAAGATGTTAAATATTAACTTGCCATATGCATAGGGGTTGTTTTTGTAATTTTTCGTGTCACATGTACCTTGTCATGATTTTGCATGTTTTTATATGGGTTTTTATCGCATTTCGGGTCCTAAAATTAACCTTTGCATAATTAAATTAGAAGTAACATACCTCTTCTCATGATATGTTAGCTTAGGAATAATTATGTTTGCATGAGTGGAATGAGTTTAGAATTAAGATATATTCTAGTGTTAGGGCCCTTTTTGTAAAATAAATAAATCAATTATATTTGCATTATAATGGGACCTTTTAGTATTTTTCATGCTTTGGGGAGCATTTTGCATGTTTAAGAGATTGTTTTTAATATTTGGCATGTTTGAAGGATGATCTTGGTAATTTTGCGTGTTTAGGGGTTGTTTTGATATTTTTGCATGTTTAGGGGGTTGTTTTGATAATTTTACATGAATAAGGGACTATTTTGATATTTTACATGCTTTATGGGTCATTTTGTTAATTTTTTGTTTTAGGGGTCATTTTGAATTTTTTTTTGTATGTGAGGACCTTACTCTAAAATTTTTTTAAAGCTGACTAATTTCAACACTACTCTATAAATATTTATCACCATTTTGGAAAAATAAAAAAAAAAAAATTCAAAATTGGACAATAATTTCACTTTTGTTGTGTTTTGAAAAATAGAAAATGAAAATTCAACCACAATACTTTCTTTTACACTCTCTTTCAACACACTCTACTATTTATCCATTTATCATACAATTAAAAATAAATAATAGATTGCCTAAACTAAAGATAATACTTTACAAAATATCACTTATTATTATTTATTTAATCTTACATTTATCTTATTTTTATTCACACATAATAGTTTATTATAATCTTTAATTACTAAGAAATAATGATATTTGAATATTAAAAATTATATACATTGATAATAAAATAATTTAAATAACATAAATATAAATAATTTGATTCATTAAAATAAAATATAAGATAAAATATTAAAATTCTATCCACCTTTCAAAGTAAATAAATCAAAATCTATAAAAACAACAACCGCTTCATCAATTTACATAATTGTAATTTTTTAGTCGACTTCATCAATTACTTATGGCAATTTTGCTTACTTATTCGCTTTTTACATAGTATACCTTCTAAGTCGATATTGGCTAAGTTTTGCCCGGTTATGAAAATTTCATACAAAATTATATTCAGAATTCTATCACTCTATTCCAAAGTAGAGCAACTCATTGACAATTGCATGTAGATTTAGTAGAGCTAAGCCAGATTTCAATAATAGCCAATAATTTTATTTCAATTTTTATGTCGTGTAATTTTCGAGCTTTATAATTTGTTTCTGTATTACTATTACCAATTGATGCAATTTTAATTAATTAATTTTTATTTATCTATAATACAAAGTATAATTTTGATTTTATGGCTAATTTAAAATTGAAATTATTTTTCTACAATTTTTAAAAATTAATTAATTATTAAAATTTAAATTATTAAAATAAAATTAATAATTAGTTTTTAAAGTAATTATATATTTAAAATTTTTGTGTGAGCATATTGAACTAAAATTATTTTTATTATAAAATTGTTAATAATAAAATAATTAGGTGGATTTCTTGTAAAAATAGTGTTAATAGAAGGTTGTGGACCTGATATGCATATCTAAGCGAAATCCTACTTTTTTTTCAAAATTTGAGAAATTTTTAAATAGACTCATTCGCAGAGGAGAGAAAATGGATTTGTATTTATTTTTTCTATCTCCTTTATAAACATCTTAATGATTAGTCCGAAAAAATGATAGTAGTCTACCTAATAATTTTACCTCAAATTGATGAGTCACATCTTAGGTGGCAAAATACTGGATGCTCAGCTACAAGCCTGTACATGAGTCAAAAGCAGTCAACAGAAGCTGCCCCACTTGTTCTTCCTTCCTATCCACAAAAATAACATATTGCTTTAAAAATAAAAATATCATTTTAAACCTCATCATAACAAATACAACTACTTACAAAAACATTTGAAAAATACAAAAAAAATTTGGGATAAAAAAAATTGAGAATTTTTTTAAAAATAAGTAATTAATTTTTTAAAAGAAAAACATAGATTACAAGAAAAGTTACTATTGTCCATACATTTTTAGTCAATTAACATTTTTATACTCTATTGCTTAAATAGATTTTCTTTTACTTTTATATTTTAAAAAATTATATTATTTTTATAAAAATTGTGACAAAAATTAACAAATCATAATGATTTTTTATATTACAAGTATGACATTAGTTTGGCTAAAATAGCGATAATGTGATAATAAATTAAAAAAAAAAAGTTGATCGAACGATATTTTAACATTTCAACAAATTTATATTGTTTCAATTCAAATAGTAATGTCTTACCAAATTTTTTCACGATTTCTAAAAAAATATAAAATATTATAATTTTTTTGAATATGGAAATAAAAAACACTATTTAAATAAGTAAATATGCAAAGTAAAAAATCATAATTTTTCTTAAATTATAATATCTAAAGTCAGAAAAAAAAAAGATAAAACTTCATAATAATCGTATATCCGTTTTCGAAAAAATAGACAAATTGGAAAATAAGGGTGATAATGGAAGTAACATAATTTAATTGGAAAGCATATATTTCTGACATGTATCTATTAAAATATATAAAAACTAGTTTTGGAGGTTGAGACCCACATATAAAGATAAAGTCGTTTTGTGAAAATTAGCTTATTTTAACAATGCTTACTAAAATTAATTTGATGTAAAGTGAGTGCTGTGAAGCTATTTGGTCTGGATTCTTCTCCCTCTATTCCTTATATGCCGGTTAATATTATGTTTTTCTAAGCTTGTTTCCGGCTATTTGGTTTTCATGTTTCCAAATCAAAACATCTCTTATTTCAACGTCTACTCTGCGATCTCGCGTTTCAACGTCTCTTCTATCAGAGTGAACAAAAATATGATGCGTATATTATTTGTTTGTTGAGAAAATGTTGGAATCTAATTTTCTTAAACAATTTTTCAAATTAATCAAGCATTCAATCCAGCCTTTTTTCCATCTTCAAAGACGCCTTCACTTTTCCATCTACTGTGTAAATTCTACTTGGCTATCTTTTTCTTTCTCTTCGTCATCTAGAATCGAAGCTTCATCTTTTATTTGTATTAAATAAACATGAAGTGGTGGTGGAGTGACGGCAGGGGATGGTGGCCATGGAGTTGAAGTGCGCCGACGACGTTGGGTTGGATTAGTGAATCAGGGTTATTTCAGTTGCAACGATGTCGTTTGAAATAGCACTTAACGGTTTTTGCAATGTTATCACGCGCCTCAGGTTACATTGGAGTGCACCTTTTGTTAATTCTTGGATTGGGAATGTGCAACTGAAACATTTTTATGTAGTTTAGGGGCTAAAACTATGGTTTATTTTTACTGAACATGCCCCAACTATAAGTCTTGTAATAAAATTGTATTCCAATTTCAATCTGTAACTAAAAATCCCAATTATAAGATTGTAAAAAAAAAAGTACTCCTGTCAGAATCTAGAGTCTCCGCATGGATATGTGACAATCTAACTGATACATTTTCTAACTTGATATACGTGTATTAGTACCCCTAAAATCCCTATTCTGACCCTCTCTTACCTTTTTATCTCTATTTAATAACTCTGACCTAGGTAATCGAAGAAGAAATCTTTTCTTCCTTTTTTCTTCTTTTTCAATTCCAAAGTTTATCCTTATTCTGTCTTCAACATGTTTGAGCTTAGTGGGATTGATAATCATGGAATCAGTCTCCAGTATGAAAATGAGTATTGCGAATGTGAAGAGAGAGATGTTTTAAGGACGTCGTGAACTAACAGAAATCCGTCAAGGAGATTTCAAGGGTGTGGAAATTATGGGGTAAGTGACTACTTACTTTTTTCGTTAAAAGTGCTATATTGTGTTGTATACTTGAATTTTTGTGTGAATCTTTTACTACTTATAATGTAGAGACCTAAATTCTGCAGATTCATGAGGTTGATGGATCCTAAGATCCTGAAAGAGAAATAAGAGTTATTATTGGACTATTGAGGAAAATTAGGAAATTTGAGATGGAAAATCTCAAAAGGAGTCGTTTTAGTCTTGTTTTTACATTTCTTGTTGTATTAGCAATTATTTTTATTTTGGCAGTTATATGCTTGCCTTTTCTAACAAGTGCAAAGATGAAATAATGTATAAGTATATAATTTGTAGTTACTTAAAGATTAGTTCTCCAATAATCAGTGTAGCTTTTTATGTTAGTAAAGAAATGGAATGAATACCATTATGTCATTCCAAATATTGTTTTTTACTTGCACATTGACACAAGAGGATAATAGTTCCATTCATTAAGTAATTTAACTGTTTTACACCCAAATTTAGTTGCAAACTAATGAATGTCTACTACAATACTTGAAGTTACTCTTGATGATGTCCATAATAAAGTTACTACAAGAATGTCTTCAATTATTTCTACTTCTTTTGCTTTGGTGTCTTTTTCTTTGATGATGTACTAGGTTCAACTTGTCCTCTTGGCCTTTTCTTTCTCAAAGTTACTCTTGTCACTATACTTCCTTGGGAACCCTATGAATGTTAAACCACCATTCATTAATTTCTCAATTTTTGGAATTTAACTAATAATTTTACAATGTACTAACCTGCTATTGGTTAGTAGGAAACTGTGAATTTTGAGATTATAAATTGACAATTTTGCTACTTCCCTAAAATGCACAATGCATCATATCAATCTCAAATCTCACAACTCATTATAACATAATTAGCAAATAACTTTGTGAAATGCAAAATATTCTTACATCATCTTTGTGAAACTGCAAAATATTCTTACATCCATGAAGTACTGGACAGTTTTAGGTAAAGGGTTTGTTGGCTGCTCATCTGGGATTACTGTCGAATGCTGCACCGAAATATCTTGGGATGTTGAAGTGTCTCCATCTGCTGGTTATGTTCTTTTCCCCTTAGCTATACATAATTGAAATGATGAATAAAGTAGAATTAATTGCCATTGGAAAATACATAACAAGTGTGAATGAAAATGTCACCTTCTTGGAACTAGGTCCACAATGGAATCTTTTGTTATGTCCAACTATTCCACAGATGCTGCATTTTATTTTTAACCAATCTCATCTTGCTCAAAGTTTTGTTTCCAGCTTCATCCTCTATCTCTTTAGGTTGCTTTCTCTTTGTTGTTTTCTTTTTGCGTTTATTCTTCTTAATAGGTTCTAGTGGCAATATAAACTCTATCAGCTGGACCTTTTGGCTGAATTTTAAGGCCATTGATTGGCTGAATATGATAGCCATAAACTTTTTTGTATGTATCCATTGAGTAGCATGGTGACACAAAATGCTCAAGATTCAAATTATTGCCTACAAGACATGCAATTGCATGTTCATGTGGTATACCAGTTAGTTGCCATCTCCTACAACTACAAGTCTTCTCCTCTATGTTAAGTACAAACTATGAACCATGTCCATTTACTTAAACCTTTGTGCCTCTTGAGTAATGTGGTATCCATGAATGAGAAAATTCTGCATTATCTTTTAATTTCCTCTGAATTTTAGGGTAGAGACCACGTTACATGTTCTATAATTGTTTAAACTTTTTGTCTTGTTTTTTCATAAGCTTTGTTCTTATCATCTCCAACATGACAATGATTGATTGGTGCCTAATATCTAGTATGTATTTGTTAAATGCCTCACACACATTGTAGGATAGCATGTCACATTTAACATTTTCCCTAAAAAAAGCTCTACACAGTACTGACAAGGCCTAGCCCTCAACCATTCTCTAGCTTCAGTATTCTTTTCTTTAATTTCCTCCAAAAATTTCTCAAGTTTATCCTTATATGGAGCCTTAGCAGCATTCCATAACATATCTTTCAATTCTTTGCCCCTAAAATGACTTTATAGTTTATGTAAAGGTGTTTAACACATATTCTGTGTTTTATATTTGGCCATATTGAGTTAATTGCATCTATAAGGCCCTAGGGAAAAACATTACCAAGTGAGTGCAAGAAAAAAGCATAAATACAATACATAAACATGTAAAGTTAACAGAAATAGTACCTTTTGTTTGTCACTCATAATAGAGAAGTGGAATCCATCTAACAATTCAAAATAACCTTTCAAGCATTTTAAGAACCATGTCCAAGTTTCTATATTTTCATTTTTAACAACTGCATATGCAATAGGGAACATACAGTCATTAAGGTCTATGCCTACAGCTGTTAACAATTGACCCCCATATGTCCCATTTTAGCCAACAACCATCAACTCATACAAAGGGTCTATAACATTCCTTCCATGTAGCTTTCAGCGAGTGCAAGCAAATATAAATCCCTTCAAATACCTCTTTTTCTTCTTTAAAATGGAATGATGAATCATGATTAGTTCTTATAAGCTCCTTCTTATATGAATGTAATGCTCCATACTACTTGTTTTCATCATCGTATATGGCTTTCAATGCCTTGTCTTTAGCCCTCCAAGCTTTCATTCTACTAATATTGTAACCCAAATCAGTACTAACTCTTGCAACTAAATAAGTTATATCCCAAATATGATTAACTTTGAAATCCTGTTGGTACTTATCAGCTAACCAATCACTAGTGTAGTGATAGTTTTTATAAACTTTACCACAACTGTGAGTCAGCTTCATTCTTCTCACTTGAAAAGTGTTGTTTTGTGTGTCATTTTTTTATCAAACTTTGAAGCAGTAATCCTGAAATCACAACCCTTAGCTGGACAAAGGGAAGCAACATTCACCTTATTATCCTTTTTAAATCTAACTTTTCATTTATGCTTAATATCCTAATTTGACAAGCTTGGTTAAACTGTTTCTTGTCTCTGAATAGTAGACCAATCTCAAAATGAGGGTTTTTATGTCTCTCCTATGAAAACTGAGGAACCTTGGCCTATCTTCATCATCTTCGTCAGACTCAGTATGTAGATCATCATTACTTGCTGCATGCTCTTATACATCAAATCTGACATCTACCCTAAACTGCTCTCTTAGTCTCCCATGACAACCCTCAATTGGATCCTCTTCAGAATCTATAACAGTTTGGCCAAAATTTTTTGTTACTTCAGTTTGAGTTTGTTCTGCATCTCTATTTTGAGTTACTTCTTCCACCAAGTCAATATCATTCACTTCAAAACTGAAATCCTTATCAACATCTTAAACATTATACTCAAAATCATATAGGTCTTCCCTTACCTTCCTCAATATCAGCATGTAGAACTTTTTTATAAAACTCAGATGTTGCAGTTGTTGAGGCAAGTTGCTGGATATGCTAACTTACAACAGGATCTCTCAAACCTTTATTTACCCTATCATTAACTTCTTTTGGGCCGACAAACTCAAAGTCTTCATTTAATTTCCATAAATACTTAAAGTACTCCTCGAAAAGCCTTGCACTTCATCTATTGTCACATCAGAAGGACCAGGATTATTAGCCTCAAACCATCAAGTTTAGGCCCATCCCTTGGAAGCCATCAATTGAAGGCCCATCAGTAGTTACAACTTCCTCTTCAGCTTGCGCTTTGCCCTCACATGCACATCAGCAACAACTTCCTCTTCAGCTTACTGCTCTACTTCAAGGCATCATTAACAATAACTTACTCTTCAGCTTGATGCTCTGCCCTAAGATACATATTAGCATAAGGCTAATGCAATTCAACACCCTCTGATGCTTCATTATTGTGAAAATGAACAATCATCTCCTCATGGGCCTTCAACACCCTCTAATGGTTATAGTTAGGATATGTCTAGAGAAAATAAGCCGTAAAAATATCCACTAGTTTATGGAAGAGCTAAAAGTCAAAAACTTAAATACTTTAAGGGTTAAAAATGTTATTTTTAAAAATGTTACAAATGAATTTGTAAATAGTTTATAATTTATTATTTTAATGTATTAATGCATGTATATGACTGTATAACAATGAAAGAAAATTTACAAAATGACTTATTTATGAATTAATATAGTAATTAAAAAATATTAAATCTTACTATGTCCAGTTAGGAGACAATTTTTCGCACACAGAAATAATCCTAAATTACAATTTAGATGACGCAAAATTAAGCAATTGAAAAACAATAATTAAATAGCCTGCTAAATTCCAACAAATTATAAAAAGTTGCATATTTTTAGAAATAATTTTTTAAATAGTTACTTTAATCTTAAACAAAATATAAATGGTTCTAAATATATTATAAATACAGTGTAAACAAATGAAAACTAATTTATAATTTATAAATAAAATAAATATGAATTTTCAAAGAGTTAAAAATTAAAGAATAATTTTTAAAAATTAAAAATATGATCAAACTAAAAGTTATTTTATTATTATTGATCTTATCCTTTAAGGAAAAAAAGAAAAAAGCATTCCCGAGAAGTATATACAATGAACTGAACCAAATATACAGTCATGGCACATGGTAATTGATATTTATATAAATTAAACAAATTTTAATACTACCATGCATGATCCATCACCCACTGATTTAATTCCATATTCGTTAAGGAAACATCATGTTTGGCTATTATCCTATAAGCACACATATATAGCAATACCAATCCTCCAATAAAACTAAATTTATTTAGCAAAATATCTAGTGCCCCATTATTATAAATGGAAAATAATTTGCATATATTGACAAAAACATTACAAATATAAATATCCATCATATATATAAATGTTAGAATGAGAACATTTGAGTTAATATATAGTAATTAATTAATTATATTTAAATTATATTCTAAAAAAATATTAACTTTAATAAGAAATATTATTTTCATTATTATATTTGATTTATATTTTCTAATTTATTTATTTCCTACGAATCCAATCCGATACTTATAATTGGTTTAATTCTTGTATAGGAATTTAAAAACTCTATTTTGTTGTCAAATAAAGTTCCAACAATAATACTTGAATTCTAATTACAAAATTAACATGTTAAATTTTACTATAAATCCATTTTTTAAGAGAATAAATATTTACATGTTATTATTCAATGATGAATAATAGTAATAGTAGTAGTTTTTTTAAGAGAGTAATAATAGTAGTTAAAGATAGATATTGTCATGTTATAGTTATAATTTAAATATGTACCCAAAATACAATTAATACTAAAATATGTTTAATATTTTTTATTTTATTTAAAAATAAAAATTATAATTTAACTATAATTAGGAATATTATATAACTTTTGGAGAATACAATAATTAATATAGAAAATTTTAAAGCGTTATTTATCTAATATACGTATAAAGCACGTTAAAAAAACACTATTAAACAAAAAAATCGCAAAGAAAATGCCACAATCAAAGACTACAGTGAGAAAATAGACTATTCTTCTCTCGCCAACCTCAGCAAACAAACTCAGCAAGAAAAACAAATTATGAACAGATACCACCATACACATACTCTCTTACCAAACCAGTGCGGTTCAACCTTGGTTCAAATCATAGATGCACCACTTCCTCTTGTTTGGTCTATACTTCGCCAATTCAACCACCCACAAACATACCAACGATTCGTCAAGAGTTGCACAATTCCCACCGGCGACGGTACCTCCATAGGAAGTGTACGAGAGATACAGCTTGTCACTGGATTTCCGGCAAAAAACAGTACGGAAATACTGGAAAATCTGGACGATGAATTGTATTTAATGATGGTTACTGTTATTGGAGGCGAACATAGGCTTGCAAATTATAAGTCCACCACAACTTTGCATCGAGCAGAGGAAATGAGCAAGACAACTGTAATTGAGTCTTACGTTGTTGATATTCCTGCGGATAGTTGTGAGGAAGATACATGTGTGTTCGCTGATACTGTAATTCGGTGTAATCTTAAATCCTTGGCTCATGTGACTGAGAAGATGGCTACTCAGTTGTAATCATCTGTTGCTGGTTTATCAAGTAATTGTGGGTTTGTTTTTGCTTTCATTTAGTAGTAATAGTAGAAAATCTGTTAAAAAAATAGTGGTAATACCATAAAGATTGTTGTTTTAATTAATCTAAGGATCTAAGTAGTCTACAAATGCTTGTTTCCGCAGTTTATTTTAAGATTTGTATGGTTTTACAAATGCGACGGATGATTTTTATAATTCAACTTGAACACTGGAGGTTTCAAATTGGTATGATGCACCAAATCAAAACATAAATAGTTTATTTTTTAGACGTTTTTTATTGTTATATTAATTTAGCCAAATAAATATTTGAATAAGTGTAGATTATATACGGTGGCGTGGCTAGGATGTAACCTGGGAGAGAGCTAACGGCGACTAGGGCAGACTGGTGCCCGACGGCATTCCCGCGGCAAGGGCAGAGTCTCTCTCCCTTCTCTTCTCTTTTTTCCTTTCCCTTCTCTTTTTCTCGTTCTCTACTTCCACTACCCCATAATTTGTTTCTTTTATTGTTTTTACTCTTATTTAAAAAAAAAAAATTATTAGGACTTGTATAACTTACATCTAATAATTATAATAAGTAAAATAAAAATATTTAAAATATAATATAAATTAAAGAAAGTTCATTTATAAATAATAAAATATAATATATATTATTCTAGTCAACTAAATACACACTAAATATTAAATCTCATCAACCTTAAAATTTTAAATCTACAATGTTTGTCCCCAACCCATTTTACTATTCTGAAAGAAAAAATAAAATAAAGGACAAACTTAAATATAGCACAAACTATAGTTTATTTTTAACAAAATACCACAAAAGTTAATCTCTAAAAATATACCACAAAATAATTAAATATTCCTAAATTATCCAAAGGAAGAAACATGCCTCACACCCTGCTGCTGCCACTACCACTGCTGCTGTTGCTGCCCATTTAAAGCAATCAAGCCACTCATCTTCTTTATTAGAAAACACTAGGCATCCGAACAATAACCAGGCCAACTCTGTCACTGCCATATGAATCAACAGTGGTCGCATATCCGCTGGCCCTCTGATCCGAGCACAATGCTTTCAACTCCTCCTCTTCACTTTTTCGCCACCGCTAGCATTTCATTCATTCCCATCAAACGAACACTTTCCTAGAAAATCTTATTGTTTTTCCATTTTTGTAACAGATGAAGACCGGCGGTTCTTCATTTTTGTCCTTGACTAGGAGCTTGCCGACTTAAGGAAAGCACAACCGGTGGAAGCGAAATGGTTGCGCGACCATGGAGCTTGGTTGGGCGGTTATGGAGGCTTGAGGGCCGCGACTAGGTTTTCTTCACTAGAAAGAAGACGAAGTGTAGAATATTACCAAATAGCCCCACAGTTTTTTATTTTCCCAAACAAGCAATGTAATATGAAGAAATTGATCAAGTGATGGATTGAATGTTCATGATTTCAAGTTTCAACATTTTTACTTTAATAAATAAGTCCTAAAAATTTTATACTTTAACAAACAAGTGTTAAAAATCATGACAAAATATAAGAAAGTAATTTTATTTCCCTGAGTTTGTTAAAATAAAAGGAAATAAATTTATTTTCAATAATAAATAATTAGAAGTGGAAGGAAATAAAAAAAAATTTATTTTTAAGTGAAAGGAAATAAAAAAATTTATTTTTAAGTAGAATGAAATAAGAGGAAATAAATTTACTTTCTAATGACTAGCAGTACTTTAAAGATTGTGTTGAAGTAGAAGGCATTTGAAGAGTACTCTAAAGATAGTGTTGAGGCAGAAGACACTTGAAAAAATAAAAATAAATAAATTTATTTTCGACAAATAGTTTAGGAAATAATGTTAATAGTTTAGAAAAATAAAAAATTTAATGTATTAAGTAAGAGAAATAAAGTAAATGAACAACAAAAATAATATATAAAACTAATAAAAATATACAAACGCTATTTATTTAAAACAAATTTTGATTATGTGGAATTTACTACATTTTCTATAAAAAAAAAGGATGGGCTTGTTAGGCTCAGATGCTTCTATTCTTTGGTTTCTTGATTTTCTTCATTTCTTTTTTTTTTGTCCATTCAATTCGCTTTGATGAAGGCTAACTAACTGGTATTCTTTTTCTTCTTTCTTCCTTTCTCGCATAGCATAGCCATCGTCCGTCTTCTTTATTCTACTGCTTTCGGCCACCCACCAAACCAGCCAGGGGCTGGGCTCTCCTCTCAGACCGGGCTGGCTCCGCCCCCGATTATATAAGGAAAATGATAATGATACACAATTCCAGATGAGGAAATTTTAATTCATTGAACACTGAAATTCAAGATCAAATACAGTGAGCTAGTTGAAATATACATCATTTTATATCGTTAAATTTCCAATCGTTTAAAATTTATAATAGTGAGCTAGTTGTCAAAATCTCCAATTATAGTATTTGATACTGAGCTCAGTACCTAATCTAATAAATGTAAATTTAAAAAAAAAAGTGCGGATAAAAGTTTTTGATTTTAGAGAGAATTCCGGAAGAAATTTTGATCAGCCGCCATAGTAATATCTGAGCTTCAATATTGACACGCACCAAACCAATGTAAAGTTGATGCCAAGATGAATTCAAAGCTACCAATCGTGCCTTTATCGGTCTCCAGAGAAATATGTACTTGCCAGTTAAATGTCCAACAGCGTTTTCTCTTTTTAAAATCTAAATTTTTCAACTATATTTTTTGAGACTTTCCAGAGACTTTCCAGATATTAGATGTTAAAATAAGTACATTTTATAAATCTTCACATTAAAAGTTTTGATTTATTATATTCATTGACTCCATTTGTAGCCGAAAATGGAAATTAGATTTTGAATTTGTACAATTTTCCATTTAGTTTTTGTGAAAATATTTAGTTTTGTTATTTTTAAGTTCAGTTTGATACTTTAGTTTTTTTTTTACATAAGAAATAAAGTATTTAACGGTTATAAAATACAACATTTAAAAAATATAATATTCAAAACAGAAAGTATAAAATTTCTAGTATACTCAAAATCCATGTAATAAATCATAATTTTTATTCTAAATATATTTTAAATATTATATAAACATTTTTAAATTATTTTTTTTTGTTGGGCCGCAATAAGCACGAGTACGGATATCCAAAATAATGGACCCAGCCTTATACCTGACAAACCAAGTAAAATCCATATCCAAGCCCAACAAAATCCAACCAAATACAAATTTAAATAAAAAATATAAATAGTACTTTTCAAAATTTTAAAATTTATAAATAGTTCCTTCAAATTTTAAAGTGTTAAAGTATTCACTTCTACACACAACAATAACAACAACAAACCTTAATACCAAATAATTTCAACAAACCTTAATCCCAAATAATTTAGGGTTTCGTTGTAAAATCTTGCCAAACTTTCTATACATCCTTCAAACATAGCCCCTTCGAAAAAAAAAAGTTCAGAAAATATTTACAAACAGTTCTAAAATTGTATATAAACTGTTTATAATATTTTTACATTTTATTCATAAAATTTTTACAAATTATTTATTTCATATTTTATGCATAAAAGTTTTTAAATAAAAAGGTTATTTTTAGGTTAGAAAATTTAAAAAAAAAATTATTTTTGAGCCAAAAATTTTAAAAAGATTATTTTGAGCTAAAATAGTTAAAGGATTATATGTGTCCAAATTTTTTTTAAAAAAAGATATATAAATGGACTTTTCCCCACTAATTTATGTCTTGGAATTTTCCCAACACAGATATCAGATTGGTAAAATTCTACAAATGATAATTGGTGCTACTAGAACCAAGTTCTACTTTTTGCTTTTTTTTGAGTTTTTTTCTTTTTTTCAAATTAAGTATTAAATTGTTTGTTCTCAATTTCAAGATTAATCAGGGTTGTAATTTTCATAATTCAATATTAAAAAGCGCACATAAAATAAATAGAGCTGTTGAATTTGTAGTTATGTGAAAATTTTAATACATAATCAATTTTTTAAAATTGCCATCTACTGAAATTGATGTGGAGAATGTGAACCTATAATTTAACTCTTGATTTGAAAATAAAAATTTTAAAAAAAAAACTCAAAAAATGGAATAGTAGAACCTAGTTCTAGTAGAACCAAGTATCATAGCCCAATCCTATAAAACAAGTAACAATAATGATAATTGGTTACGAGAACCAGGTTCTACTTTTCACTTCTTGAAGCATTTTGAAATTTTTTATTTTATTTTTTATTTCCATAATCAAGTGTTAAATTGTTAGAAGATCAATTAGAATGAGTTTCAGTTTATAAAATTTGATTCTGTATTAAAAATTGCACATAAAATAATTAAAATCGTTAAATTTATAATCATGTAAAAATTTTAATACTAATTAAATTATATAAACTGTAATCCACTGAGAATAGAAAATATAATCCTTTATTTAAAAAATAAAAGACTCCAAATAGAAAAAACTTTGTAATCAACGTGTAAATAGTTTATTATTTCTTACATTTTTAGTATGTAATCAACGTGTAAATAGTTTCCGTCAAAAAAGAAAAAAAAATTGTAAATAGTTGGAAATTAGTTTATGTTAATAGTCATCCATTAAACAAAAGAAAATTTATTATTTTTTTTAGGATAAACAAAAGATTATTATGAGCTTGCTTAAATATAAAATTTTTTCTTTCTTTTTGTTTTCTACGGTAGCTTAAATATAAAGATTTTAGTGCATGTTATGCTAACTGCCCGAAAAAAATTTGTAATAAGGTGACTTCATTCCTTTGATTTATAATTAATTAGACAAAAAATTGTGGCCAACTTTACCTACCAGTTCACTGCACACCAGACTAGTAGACTGAGAGAACTAAGATATTACTAAACAATTTATATCCTACATTTTCTGCTTACATATCAAAAACAGTAAATAAAGAATCAACATTGTTTGATTGGTTTCATAAATTTGTAAGAAGTTAAATTAAAATAAAATAATTTTTTAAGATGAATGCTATTATCATTTCATTTGTATAAATTTTTTTTTCTTTTTTGAATCCGACGAGTTTTTGTTGCTGTTGGAGATCGGAGAGGTTTCCATTTTACATCAATCAGATTCGATGATAAATCAGAATCATTTATTCTTCATCCAAATCACGTCACTTTCATAGTTTCTTGAACAAGTCCGCCGGAAAAAAAAAAAAAAAAAAAAAAAGCCCTCCCGCCTTAACATTGCATTCGACATGGTTCTTCTTCCAGAAATAAGATTTTTATTTTCTTTTTTGACATGGTTCTCCGTTGTGATGTCGTCGGAACGCCTCGATTTTCAATGCTTCTACTATTCATTACCAGAATTGGTTGGGCTTCAGATCGGTAGCTACGGTGATTCCTTTGGTTCTCGAGACAAAACAAACAAAATATTTGATTCGCTTATGATTCAAATGTTTGTAACCAGTTTGTAATTCTTTCTGTTCCCATTTTTATTATTTGTTTCAAAACCATTTGTTGTTTGATAATGATGAAGTGATGAAGATATATTTGTTGTTGTTGATGAAACTGATTGGAGACCGAGAATGTCAAGCATTCTGTCAGAAAAGAACGGTATTGTGTTGTTGCAGTTGTTTGATCATGATGATGTGATTAAGATGATAATATTTGGCATATGGACGGAAACACGCTGGAAACGAGATGCTGATGAGGATCCGTTAAGTTTAAGTCGGGAATCCGTAGGCATACAGTCAATAAATATGAAAAACTGTCTCGCAGGTGGTCTCTCCGGAATATTTGCTGGAAACCAATTTGAAACCTGTTGGATGCTTTAGTATATTTGTAGCGAAAGAATTGGTTTTTTTTACTATTATTTTCAGTTCTGAATCCTAAAAAGGACTAAATGTCCTTCCTTTTCATTATTTTCATGTTGTAGTCTCTTGATTAACATTTTAATTGATGCTACCCTTCTTGTATATATCTCCAATTGGAAAAGTGATATTTGGTTTGGGCAATTGATATTTGGGCCTGAGGCCCACAGATGAAATATCGAGTTTGACATGAGCTTTGACGGTAAGATATCGGAATTTCGCTGTACTTGCTGGTCAAAGAGCCTGAAATTCTGAATTTCGGAGAGCAACCAAAGCAATTTGGTCATGCAACAACATACGTCCTTTTACCTTTACCAAATTACCCCTCCATCATCCATTTGATTTGTTGTCCCTTAAGAGTAAGATTATAAAATCACGTTTCCAGCCTTGCCTTCAATCTTTTTTTTTTTTTTATTTGCTTTGACTGGTAGGAGGAGGAAGCTAAGGGAGTCAGAGTCGGACCACTCAAATCTTATATGACAGATCAAAAACAACCAATGGAACACTGATATCTGGTAAATTTCAGAAGAAAACATGAATGTCCACAAATTTGATTTCGCATTCGCTTTTCTGCTTTTATCTTTAGCGCCATTAACATGTTTCTCTAATAACCTTCCAGACGAGTTCTCTATCGTTGGAAATGACATTCATGAGCTACTTTCACAAGAACGCGTTGTCCAGCTGTTTCAACAATGGAAAGCTAAGCACAAGAAGATTTACGAGCGTGTAGAGGAGGCAGAAAAGAGATTCGAAAATTTTCGAACGAATTTGAAGTTTGTGATTGAGAAGAATGAGAAGAAATTAGGATTTGAAGTTGGATTGAATAAATTTGCAGATTTGAGTAATGAGGAGTTTAGGCTAAAGCATTTTTCGAAAGTGAAAAAATCTGTTAATAAAAGGAAAAATTTAAGCGCTACTAGATACAGGAATTTGCAGAGTTGCGATGATGCTCCTTCTAGCTTGGATTGGCGGAAGAAAGGAGCTGTTACTGCTGTTAAGGACCAAGGAGATTGCGGTAAATTGCTCTAGTTTCTCTTTTTAATTGCTTGTACCGTATATCGGTAGTATATCTTAAATCAGATTATAAGATCAACTGAAAATTAGATTTCATTGTTATTTACATTTCGATGGTCTCATATTCTGAAATTTGATTCAATGTAATGGATTATAGAGTTGGTTAATGATACATATTAAATATTTTGAAAAAATCTACTAACTATAATTAGCAATTTAGTATAATTATCTATAATTTTCAGTAAATTATATAATGAATTTTGTTTCTACTGTGTAATTTTCCTGTAATCATCAATTAAACTATATATAATCCTGATGTAATAGTAGGTAATGGAAGTCAAAATTGCATTTAAATTTGTAGATATATTGCTGTTGGAGGAAATTAATTCATTTCATATACAAAATACTGTATCATGATTTGTTGAGGAGGTTTATTTTGGTGGGGTTTCATGTTGGTTGATATTTTTATTTATTGACAGGAAGTTGTTGGTCATTCTCTACAACTGGCGCCATAGAAGGAATAAATGCCATAGTTACAGGTGACTTAATTAGCCTTTCAGAACAAGAGCTTGTAGATTGTGATACTACCAATGATGGATGTGATGGAGGCTATATGGACTATGCTTTTGAATGGGTTATTAACAATGGTGGAATTGATACAGAATCTGATTATCCCTATACTGGTGTAGATGGAACCTGCAATACCACCAAGGTTTCCTTTGTATCCCAAATCTTATATAACCCAAATACCCAATTGAATATATTTTGCATATTAATGGGGCTTTTTTTTTTTTTTTATTAGGAGGAAACGAAAATTGTGTCCATTGAGGGTTATGAAGATGTAGAAGAGTCAGATAGTGCTCTGTTCTGTGCTACTGTTCAGCAACCAATTAGTGTGGGTATGGATGGTTCTGCAATCGATTTCCAGTTGTATACAAGTGTAAGTCTCTAGGTTCATTTCCCACAGAATTAAGGTAATTAGCCTGAAAATGTTTGATAAAATGATAGTGATGTGATTTGATCAGGGGATTTACGATGGAAGTTGCTCTGGCAATCCGGACGACATTGATCATGCCGTTTTGATCGTTGGTTATGGATCTGAAAACGATGAAGATTACTGGATAGTAAAAAACTCATGGGGTACTGATTGGGGCATGGGAGGTTATTTTTATTTAAGAAGGAATACTGATTTACAATATGGTGTTTGTGCTGTTAATGCAATGGCTTCTTATCCTACAAAAGATTCCTATGCTCCATCTCCAACAAGTCCTCCATCACCACCATCCCCTCCTCCTCCACTATCACCACCACCGCCAACACCAGTGCTGCCGCCATCGCCGCCACCTCCAACACCGGTGCCTCCACCTCCTTCTCCTTCACCAAGTGGATGTGGAGACTTCTTTTATTGTCCATGTGGCGAGACATGTTGTTGCCTATTTGAGTTCTTCGATACATGTTTGGTATATGGTTGTTGTGCCTATGAAAATGCTGTATGCTGCACTGGCAGTATATATTGCTGCCCAAGTGATTACCCCATTTGTGATATTGATGAAGGGCTCTGCCTCCAGGTAAGAATTGTCTATCCAATTCAAACCATAACTAAAAAGACTATTATTTAATTATATTTGTGCATTGAATTTGTGTAACAGAACCAAGGAGATCACATGGGAGTTGCTGCTAAAAAGAGGCATATGGCGAAGCACAAATTCCCCTGGAGTAAGCCAGAACGAAGTAACCAACAGAAAATACAACCTCTTGTGTGGAAGAGGAAACCTTTGGCTGCAGATATTTGAAAAATAAAAAGAAACACATGATTTGGGGTAATTTAATGATGGGTGTTTGCATTTGGATTGTCTATTACAACCGTACTTTGATTTTGAAACTAAAGAGTGTTTGTACTCGTATTTTGTATGGCTTGTAGCCAAATTATCATGTGCCTTGTCTTAATTAAGATATTGTTTATTGGATATATGGTGGAGATGCTTCATTTTCTGGACTTATTGGTAAGTTGTTATTATATTTTAAATGTATATTTTCTATCACTTTGGATTGGATTATTATTATTATTATTATTATTATTTTAAATGGACTTTGGATTGGATAACTAAGACTTGATTATACTCTTCTTATAATTCATCTTTCAAACAATTGGTGCTAGATTTTGTTGTGACCGCAGAAAATGGGCTAAGATGGAGATCCGAAGTTGTGACTTTTGATTGACAGGCCTAGTAGTAGGCCCAAGAGAGCTAGATGGCTTCAAAACAAACTCAAATGTGCTCAATTATCTACCATTTACAGTTTTGTGCCATTTTCAGGAATTTTCTTGGAGTGGGTAAAAGGAAGTGGAATGTAGGACCCTGATTTTTCGGCAGCAGAAGGCATGTTCAGTGTCAACTGTCAAATACATTGTCCTATTTAGGTCCACAAATTATCACTGAAATTTTCACATAATTAAATTTTTAAAAAAGTTATATGAAGTTATAAGGTGAATTAATTTAAACTACAATTGATGATGATTATTTAGTTATTTAAAAGGATTAAGGAGGGTAAGGCAATAAGGTAATTTGGTGGGCTCTTTCTTGCTTTCCATAGCGTGGGCAATGCGCAAATGGTAGGGTAAAGCTTCTCTCTAGTCTCTCCTTTCCTTTACGTGTTATTTGGAAAGGGAGGAAAAGTGGGAGGAAGATAAATGTATAAGGAAAATCCATTGATATTTGTAAAATTTTTTGTTTGGAAAGAAAGGAAAGTTGGAAAAAAAATGAAATAAATTTATTTTCTACTCCTTCTGTTCTCAAAACATAGAAAATATTCTAATTCTGCAAGTAAATTAAGGAAACTCAATTTTATCTATTTTTATATTAAAATATACATTTTCATTTAATCATTACATTTCATAATAAAAAATATACACATCCCACATGATTTGACTAATAATATTAAAAAAATCACACTTTTCTCTACTCTCCAATCATATCACCCAATAAAATTAAAAATTCCATTTTATATCCATAAAAGATGTGGCACTTTGGGCTTTTGTGGTTGGATGGTAAAATAACATCACAATTTCCCATCTAATTTCATTATTTATTTAAGTCCAACATTGGGTGGACAGGAGGAGGTTTGTAAAGGTACATCTACTTCTACTGAGTAGTGAACAAATAGAGAGAAATGGTCACCACTTTTGTTATGTCAGATGCTTTGTTTGGCAGTTGAGAAGCATTAACCAGAAGGAGAAAGAAATGCAAGTAGTGGAGATCAATTTTCCTGATCTTTAGTTTCATTTGAATTATCATCCAATGCGTGATGAATCTGAATGAATGACAAATCTCTCCCGAAAGAAAGGTAACAAAAAGAAGTGTTTTAGTGACAAAATAAAAACTCAAAATTAGAAATGTGATCATCTCTGAATTTCAAAAGGATTTTAAAAGATCCCTTATTATTAAGCAAGTAGTTGTTGCATTCTTTATTTCTATTGTTTCAATATATAAAATATTGAATGAAGCACAAGATCCACCTACAACATCAAGTCATAGAAATAGGCAAAAACCAATGGAAATTGATTCAGAAAGAATCAAAGAGATACCATTGATGGATAAACCACACTTCGTAGACTTGTTGAAAAGTTGAGGCATTCTGTATCTTTTGTGCACAAACTAGTAAAAAGAAAGAAAAATGAAGTGATATAGTAATTTTATCTGGCCACAACTAAACCCTGAGAACAAGAAAAATAGGCTGCAGTTTAGCTTGAAAAGTTGCATGTCAATGATGTTGAGGAAGCATATGCAACATATCCTCCAATGGAACATTAATAATGTTTTCCGGACATTACAATCTTGTATGAGTTATATCATAGAAATTGAGGAAGGTAACAATTACAAAATACCCCACATTGGTAAGGATAACCTAATTAGAGAGAATGATTTGCAAGATGTTTAGCATGTCATTATAGTGTTGTGAACAAAGCAGCATCTGAAGTTGATTATCTAATTGGACAACTTATCTACATGAAGATGTTTGTTTGTGGATCACAGTTGTGTGAATATGTGCACATTTTTGTATGTGGTCAGAAAATTACATTTTGAATAGTCACACTTATGTAAAAGTGAACATTATTTTTGTTTATTTGGCCATTATTTTTGTACATGTGGACAATATATACTTTTTGAATGATACAAGGTTTTTTGAATATTTTGTTAAAAAAATAAAAAAAAAACAGACTCATTTCAATTTTGGTACAATACAATATAATTGTATAAAAATAATATAATAGCAGTTCAATATATTTTTTATGCTTATACAACAATAGTACAGTATAACATTAATTAAATATTTTTTATATTATTTTTATAATGAGTATTTTTTAAATTAAAATAAAAAAAAAAATCATTGCACCAAAATTAAAATAAAATTGAGTTAGATTTCTTTATCAAACCATATTGTCTTTCCTCCCTCACTTTTCCTTCATTTTTCCAAACAGGGCATTATGTGGTTCTCTCTTTTATTATTATTCTACATGAATAATCGGGAAAAAAAAATACATGAATAATGAAAAGATAAAGACCAGACGGGTCAACTAACCAAACCACCCATTTATGACTTCCCCACTTACTTTATAATTAGAATATCCATTTTTTCTAAGCCTATATATACAGTTTTTAAGTTTCAAAACAAAACTTCCTTTTGACCACCATTTTTTTATTTTTTATTAATACAAAAGTGCATTCAATCAATTGCATAATGTAAACTAGTAGTATATAATTAGGGGGAAAAAGAGTCACCGTCTACAAAAGCATTATCCCCACAAGGTAAGAAGACCCACACTTATATTTACAAATAAGCAAAATATTTGATTCACTAATATTTCAAATCAAATAAAGTTTAATTAAAATTGAAATTGTAGTATTTTCAATCAGAATATAATATCTAAACATTAAATATATATTATTATCAAATCACTAGTAGCTTGAATAAATCAAATTTAGATAAAAAAAATAAAGTATTTTAATTCAGTGCGGTTTCAATAAAATGCACAAAGCATAGCATAGCACCACGTGTCTTTTATTTTTTTAAAAATAAATATAAGCAATGGCAGACCAAAGAATCTAAACATTGAATAAAAAGAAAAAATCAGCCATATTTTTAATATTGGAATTTCCGCAATTTAAGGGAAATTAGCAACAAAATCTGCACCAGAAAAAAGACGGAAATTGCACAATTTCACATGCCTTTAAAAGTTACGTACCAATCTTGGATGAGAGTGCCCCATGTGTTTTATAATGAGGACAATTTGTTAAGAATATTTTATTTTTTTTTTTTTTAAAAAAATCCTTCTGAAAATGGCTTTTTTTGTGAAAAAAAAAAAATAAATGACTTATTTATAAATGCTCATTCAATTGCTAATTTCTTCACATAATAATTGGCTTATAAAAAAAAAATACATTTTAAGAAATAATAGTACAACACAATTTAAAAAAAAATAAATTTGAATTTAAAAAATGCTCCTTTTTAAAAAAATTTAAAAAAAATATTAATTTATTTCATCAGCTGTTTCATCACTGCCATCACTGCCGGACTAGAACTTCACCTCCGATCACCGAACTTCCGCCGATTCTCATCGGACCACCATCGGACCTCGCTGGTTTATCGCTGAATATCCACATATAGTTAGGCTCGGCTCATATACTTGATTATATGAATATGCATTGGAACTCCATGAAGATTTTCTGTGTCAAACTAATTATATAGGAAATAACTACTTCTAAGCAGTTATTGGGTTAATGAGTTGAGTGGAGTTGGACAATTGCACAGAAGTGATGGATAACTCAAAAAATGCTTCCGCAAATAGTGATCAGTACTGGTTCTATGTGCAATAATGCTGAGACTTCCATGTGATAAGAATCAATTAGCAAAACAATTGCTTTTGAAACTAGTGAACAATTACCTCAAAGCTCAATTATAAATAGAAGATCGAATGGCAAATTAAAGCCCCCTTTAGCAACAAATACTATACTTATGTTTTCAATTTTAATACTTGTCTTTTACATTACAACATTTTCAATATCATGTCATTCACATAGAGCAATTTCAATACTTGAATTTTACCTTTCCAGACATTTAATCTTCCAAGCACTTTATATTTCCAACAAAACTACGTTTTTTATTATTTAATTTCAACAACTTTTATCTTTAAACACATTTACCTTTTCAAAACTTTTACTTTACACACTCTTAGTTACCTTTATTTTTAACCGTCTCTTACTTTCAATTTATCAATTTTGTTTCCTACTCGAACCTTTATTTTCATACCACAATCTTACAGTAGAATTTGGCTAAACATTTTTTATGTAATTAGTTTCCATAGGTTTTGATTAAGAAGTCAATTTTTTAGTGTAATCTACTTTTGAACTCTCAAGAGTTTTTTAATCAATTGTTATACTACACACTTATCACGTTCAATCACGTCTCTCAAGTATTTTGCCAACTGCAAGCTATTTTCCAAAGGAAAAAATGGTCGATAATTTGAAATTTGGAACTTGGAGCAAAATTTTTGCAAAGTCGAAAATGCATTAATTTTATTACAAGCGTAATGGTTCGTAGTAAATTTGTTACTTAGGCTTGAAGTGAGCATTGAAATTGGTGGGATGAGATATGAAATAGATGAATTTTGACAAATGCATAGATACTTAAACTATACGTAGAATGTGTGTAGAAACGATAAAATGATATAAAGTATTCGTTTAGTTGAACATTATTTTAATAGCTTATATTCCGCTCTAAATAAATAAGAATGGAATTAAATGGACTCAAACTCTTGGATTTGAAAATTTTTTTTACCTTGATTGTTTCATTATTCAGAAAATTAAAGTTAATGACTGCTTTTTTATATTTCTGTTTAAATAATGGAATTAGGGTTTGACATTTTCATTTAACATATAAAATTTCATTGAATTTTGGAATAAAAATGTAAACTTTGTGAGTCACCACTATAACACCTAAAATAGTTAAAAACGGAAGTAATTTACATATGTTAAGTCTATTTGGCTTATAAGTTACATGTTGTAAATCGGTCATTGTGCCTTGAACTATACAAAGGTTTCAAGGGTGTTTGATAAAAAAGGAGTCTATTTTTGAACGGTGGTTCATATTTGAAATGTGTACAGAAGAAATATGTTCGCATATTAAGTATACTTTTAATTGAAAATTAAGAGTTCGGATACCTTTTATGTAAACTTAAGTTTCGCATAAAAAGTATTCAAATTGACTGACTGTGCGTTAAAATTTGAAAAAAAAAAAAAACACATGTCAGAACTATAGAAGTTCGTATATTTGTTATCCAAACTTAACTTTTTTTTTTTAAAAAAAAAAAATCACGAATGAATTGCTAACACATATACAAGTGCTGTCAAAATATGTAGAAAATTAGTTCTCAAATTGATTATGTGAACTTCTTGTCGATAAAAATCGCAGACTAACCCAGAACAGTCATAGCAGTTTTAAAAAAATTGTAGTTCTATAAGAGAGCCTGTATTTTTTATTTACTGTTCAAAAATACTTTCTGTCTAGATTTTGTTACAGTTGTTAAAAATGAATTACAGTCGCGCTAACGCAACAATATGCATCGATGCTCAGTTGTCTTTCAATCAACTTGTTGACCGGGTATGCAGAGTTTTTCAGGTGGATAGAAACGTGGTGCAACTGCATTTTACTATAGTGTGGACAAAATATAATGGCGTCAGGTGTTATATCATTATGCAGAACGATGAGAATGTTCTATTCTTATATTTGTATGCATTCAATTAACCGAAATTGTATGTAACAGCGAAACAAATTGCCGATGTTGAAGTTGAACAAATTGTACTTAACAACGAACTCCTTAAATAATGTCCACAATTCATATTTGGATTTTTTTGGTAAATGATTGAAGTTTTCAATGTTGATTTAATTAGTTTTGAGTTTGTATCCATATTTGGAAAATTAAATGTTTGATTGTGGTGGGAAATTAGATTAGTTAGATGGTAAAATTGATTAAAAATCCTAACAATGTGGGAGATGATAGTAATTGATTGGAAAGGGGTATTGTGTCATTAAAAATAGGTAGGTGTCTTTTGATCTTTGATTTTGGGCTATTTAATTTAGTTTTAAATTAAAGCCGTTGCCATAACTACCCTCACTATTCCAACTGATTGCTCGTGACAACACAATCACTTTTTTAATTACGATCAGAATTTAGGAGTGGACCGTCCATTTTATTTTTTTTAATTAAATTTCTGATTATTTGTGATTCACGGTTTTCAATACAATAATCACTAAATAGAAGAAAACAAATAGGTACTACTAACTTAATAATTGTTTTGAATGTTGCATTTTCATGAAAGAATGAAAAATATTTCGAAATTAAATTAAATACTAAAATATAAAATTTAAGTCTCAAGTATTGTATATAGTAATTTTTATTGTGCAGATATTTTATGTTCGTAATAGGAAAGGAATAAGTATCAATTATTTTTAGGAAAAACTATATTTTTGTCATTAAATTTTGTAGATTTGTACTATTTTATCATTATTGTTTTTAAAATACATTTTAACCTACTGTTTATTTATGTCAAATATTATTTTTTTTCATCAATATTGTTTAAAGTTTATCGAAATCTCCTTTATTAACCTTAGGATAAATTTATTGAGAAAAAAAAATTAGAAAAAATTTGCGATCATTACATATATCGTATGTTTATAAAGATAAATGGAAAATAATTCAAACATTTAATGAACCGAAATATTTACGAATTTATTTTATTGAAAGATTTGGTACGCACTACCCCTTTAATTTATATAAAAAAAAGGAGCTAAAAATATTAAATGAAATCTGAAATTAAGTTGGATGACTAAGATCAAAATTAGTGATGTAAAATTGGTTCAGAAATTAATTAGTAGGAATTTCAAGATTGAAGAGCGAAATTTAGCATTTATTTATTTATTTGAGAACCGAAATTTAGCATTTATGGATATAAAATAAAAAGCCAAAATCATTGGCGCGTGTGTCGAAAAACTTATACCGGAAATGAAAAGCGTAGCAGAGAGAGGTTACAATCTCTGTCTCTGTCTCTGTTTTTCTCCATTAATACCTTACCCTCTGTATCTCTTTAATCTTTATTATACGCAGGCAGCAAAAACCTAAAAGCACATTAAGCTTACTAGCTCTTTCTTTTTTTCTTTCTTTTATCTTTCGTCACTTTCCTTTCTTTACACTCATTCCCCAAATTCACGGCACCATTTTAGGTCCCCAAATAAGCTCCTGCCACACCAACCTTACTTCACTCACTCACCCATTTTTCAGCGATTGATCACTTCTGATGAACCCATAGATATCTTTTCCAATTGCTTTCTCTCTGTTTTCAGATCACTGAACCTCATGGTACGTTCTCCAACATACAGTTCAGATCAATTTTAATGCTATTTTCTTCTTTGTAATTAATTTGCGAGAGATGGGTGGTTAGGTCTTAATCAATGATTGAATGGTATAGCTTGCTTTTTATCAGAATATTTACTTTATTGACAATGCCATTCTGGTAATTAGATAAAACTTTATGTTCATAGCTCATATAATAAATACTGTGGACTGTAACGATTCTAGTAATTGCAACTGTTATACGTTTTTGGCCAATTTGAGTTGCTTAAATGCTTAATTAGAAATAAAGTAAAAGACAAAAAATTTCAGTTTAATTGTGCTATTTTTTATTCTACATGATCTTCAAGATTCCTGAAGAGTTAGTTGAATTGGGTTAATTCTTTTCACAGATCCCAATAGTTTTTTTTATGTGTGGCATCTGACCAAGTATAAATGTCTTTATGATCCCTTCTATGCACTTGATAAACTCATAAATGCTTTCCTTTCCTATTTCCAAGTTTTTATTATAAGATGTGCTAAATCTTTCACAATCCCTCAAATTCTAATTGCGGTATAAATATTTTGGAGGGACTTGCCTCTAATTTTAGTTTATGATACTTTTGCAGAGGCAATTATTTACAATTCTTGAACTTTAATTTACTTTTTTGGGGAGGTTGTGATGGCGGAGAGGAAATTGAATTTCAATGCTCCACTAATGTCAGTACGGCGATCTTCTGGTGCAACAAAATCTTCAAATGTAGCAAAACAGAAGAAAACTGAGAATTCCCAGCTTGTTAAACGTAATTCTTTCCCTTCTTGTAAGCCTGATTACATTTTGGAGCAAGTAACAGAACCAGTTGCAGTTCCTTTTCATTGGGAACAAATCCCAGGTAGACCTAAGGATGGTACTATGCCTGATGATCATCAAGGTTCAGTATTTCAGGAGGCTTCTGTTAGTCCAAGATTTCCTCCCCGAAGAGCATTGGATGTCGTAAAGTATATTGAGGATAAGAAACCTGAGGCTCAGAAGGTTTTTCGGCCTCAAATTGAAGCGAATTCATTCAATGATACTGTGAATGGATTGGATAGCAATGCAAAGGAGGGAGTGAACGAGAAATCTGGTTTCAGTTCAGAAAATGAAAATGATGATATTTACTCTGATGCACTTGACACATTGTCTGCAATGGATTCTTTCTCTGTCAACTGCAGTGTAAGTGGTGTGAGTGGCTTTGATAGTCAGGTTGTGAAGCCATCAGGAACCTTCAACACTGATCCACACTCCCGAGATTTTATGATGAGTCGCTTCTTACCTGCCGCCAAGGCAATGACTCTGGAGACCCCTCATTATGCTTCGAGGAAGCAGCCTGTGTCAGGTGAACAATCTCGGCAGATTGTGAAGGTTGTTCAACCAGATAGGAAGCCTCCTGTTACTCGAAATGTATCTTTGAATGTTCCATCTCCTCACCAAGATTTACAAGATGAAGAAAGTGAAGATGATTCTAATGAGTATGTTGATACTGGAAAAATAATGACTAAAGGTTGTGGTCTGCTTCCTCGGCTATGCGTAAAGAATTCTCTGTGTCTCTTGAATCCTATTCCTGGAATGAAAGTGAGGACCCGGTCTCCAATGTCTTCTGCCCGAGATATTAAGAAAATGGCTAAAGCTATTTATTCTAGATCGCAGAGTCCAACTCTAAAGAAGGTAATTACTGGATGTCTTCCCTCTTATTTGTCTCATTTTATATTTCTTGCAAAATTGGATATGCTTGTGATTTCAGCCTTACACTTTTGCAATTACTGTTTTCCAGCCTTCTAAGGATGCTGCTGTTCAGAAACAAAAACTAGAAAATGAAGTTCGGTCACCTAGGCTTGTTGGGATTGATAACAAGCTAACTGGTGGATCTAATCGATTTACATTTGCGAGTGATCGGCAAATGATAAGTAGAACATCTCCTTTTAGGCGTTCAGGGGGCATATCTCCTTACCGCAATGAAGCACGTCAATCTCCCTTCCGTGGAGGGGGGTTTCTGGGAGTTCCTAAAGACCTGGAAAGTATCAAGGCCAGTAGGTTCAATTTGCATGGTAAAGGTTATAGTAAATCTCAAGAACTGGTACCTTATCATGCCATTAGGCGGGATTCTCGTCCAATGAGCCCCACTATTGAAAAGACCCTCTATGTAGATACTGTAAATGTTGCAGGATTACTGTGTGCAAACTCCGATTCCTCCGATATTAATGAGGGAGGTACGGAGTCTGCAGAGAAGGATATTAAGCCCTTTTTAAATGGCAGAGTTGTGCAAGAAATGAATCCTATAACATCTTCTCTTAAAGATGCAAATTTTGCAGAACATAAATCTGGTGATAGCGAGTCATTTCCTGTCTCAGACAGCTCACCTCACAGAAATCTATCAGTCACAACAGAGGATTTATCTCAGGAATCAAAAGCCTTGGTGTGTATAAGCACAACTACAGTAGGAAATTATCAGAGTAAATCCGGTCCTCTTCCTCCACTTCTACCAAAAACTCCATCTGAATCTTGGCTCTGGCGCACCCTGCCTACAGTTTCCTCACAAAACTCTTCTTCAAATGTATATCGCGGCATCCATTTTCAGAATAAGAGACAAGATCTTATGACAACAACCTCTGCTAGTACCAAATGGGAAAACATTGTGAAATCATCTTACTTGCATAATGATCATGTACGCTATTCCGAGGTAATCTCATCATACTTATTTATCTCCAGACTTTCCATTTCATTCAGCTATTGGATTGGAGAACTGACATTTTAGGAATTCTTTTGGCAGGAATTATATCCTCTTGCTTCAAAGCAATCCAAAGATTTGGTGATACAGCCCCGTCTTTTTTTGTGGGGTGATCATGCTACCACTCGATTACTTCTATAAATGGCAGGTTGGAATCATTATGATTTGCCTTCCTCCTTTCGCTTATACAACCTAAAGATGATCAATGGGAATATAATGCAGAATAAGATTTTCTCTATGATTCTTATGTTTTCGTATGGCTTAATATTTGTCTTATAGAAACAGTATATTATATCATCGTTTCCTCCATTGATCATATACACCTTGATATGACATTGCAGAGAATATCACAGTCATAGATTAGATTAAGCAATACTAAATTTTGTTTAAGTCGGCGTGCGAGTAGTTTAAGGATCTATTAGTGACAGGACACTTTTGAGGCATTATTTCTGTAAATGTGTCTTCCTGGGCTTGTAATGTATTTGTGTAGATAATTACTATTGAAAGAATTTTTCATGATTTTTCTTATTCAAGGAATACTCTCTCCCTTCCCGCTTTCCTTAATTTACTTGCAATAAATTATTTAGTATGACTACAAAATTATTAAAAATTTTAAAATGTAATCAAATATTGAGGGCAAAAATAAAACGTTCTCTACTTATTTTGGACATAAAAAACTGGGTAAGGCGGTATTTATATTTTAGTTGTATGATTAATAGATTAATGAGGACCACACGGAGAAGGTTAAGAAGGGTCATTTAGTGAAATAAAAGAATATTATACTAAAATTTAGACTGATTTGAATAATATTTGATATTCCCTACAACCATGAATGGCAATATTTATTTGCAAATGGATGCATTTTATAGGCAAGACTAGAGGGTGAGCTTCGACTGAGGATAGAAGCAGAATTTGGCCATAATTGTATATTAGGTGTGATTAATTTTAATTCATGATGACCGGTTTGGACGGTAATGTAATTTAATTTTGGGACCAATACCAGTACTGAACCTCCATTTCGTTGAACAGTAGTCCTCCACTCCGTTATTGAAGCCATCAAACGAACGACAATGAGTCGCTCTTTATTATTCGTCAAAAAACTGAACGACATCCCGCAAGAGTCAGACGACACATGGATAGCTGTGACCAAACAGATTAACCGAGTAAAAAGTAAAAACAGAAAGAATCAAGGAACTTTTACTAATTACCGGTATTAAAATGGTGAACACTATTAGTCTTTGCAATTTCATGATATCCATCAAAGACTGTTAACACGACCACCGACCATATTGATCAATTGAATTAAAGTTGTTTTAACTTAATTAAAAATTTCGAGTTCCAAAATTAGGAATATATTTGCATTAAAATTTAATAGGAAGAGCTTTGTTACTCTTAATAATTGTACTCAGCTCGAATTCAAATTAGTTAAATACATAATTAGATGATCAGAAAGTTGATCGTTAAATAAATTTAAAAAAAAAAAAAGATAAAAACAAGATATAGCGGAGTTGGCAAAAATGTTCCCCTTTAGCTATGTTAAAAAAATAAAAAATAAAATCAATGAAAGACTTATTTTCCTTAAGTTAATAGTTGATTTTCTAAAAGAAAATCCATTAAACCTTGCCAATAATTATGTTAATGCAATGAGTATATCAATTCACCTTGCCCAATTTGTATAACCTACCAATACACTTTCTTTATTCCACTTAAGTATCTCATAAAACCATTAATTTATATCAATTTTTTTTTTTTTTTAGTTTCTTAAGAACAAAAATAAATATCCCGAAAATAGTGAAAATTAATGTTATGCACATTAGTAGATGTGTATAATTTTAATCCACATATGAAGTAATCATGACATGAATCTATATTATTTAATTTATTGCATTACTTAAACACATTGAGTTGGTGTGGTGTATTCATTAAGTAAATTATTCATCACAAAAATAATTTTCCCTTATAACCTAGAAACCAAATCATGTATAAACTAAAACAATTTCAGGTTTATTACTTTCATAATGTTAGTTGGATTTGTAAATAAATTGTTAAAGTATTTCATTCTATGCTATTTTTTTTTAGTCCATGTTAATTTTTTTTTATGACATTCAGTTTTGTTATTTTATGCTAATTTTTTTATGATATTCAGTTCTGTTGGTGTTCAACGTCTTTTATGCTTAGTAATAATATTTCTATTTGGGGTTTTAAAAATGTAAACAATATAAGAAAATCTAAATATCAAAAGTAAGGTAGTTTAGACATTAAATCATAATATTTGATAGTGTATTATGTGTTAGTAGAAAATGAAAAAAAAAAAAAAAAGTGATTAGTTCAGTTTAGATAATTAATTTCCACTAGTATAAGCGCATATTTACATTTTTGAAATTTATAAAAATTTGTCTACTTCAAAAGTTATTATTGCTGACTAATACTATATATACATACAATATTTATTTTTTATACAAAAAATTAAATTGTCGCCAAAAGATGACGAGCTTCGTCAGAAAAATATAGCATTTAAAAAGTTTGTAGAATAGTGGAATTGTCGTTGTTAAAAGTGGTTGATTTTTGGTGAATTCTGTGGTAAATATGCTAAATATATACCAATTTGTTCAAGCAATAATATATGTATATCTACAACATATATTGTACAGGAGAAGTTGCAATAGAAACCCTAGTAGTGCCTCTGTTCAAATCTGGTTTTTATTATTTCTAACTCACATAAACAGTTTTTTCCCTTCAAATTACTAATGGTGAATAGAGAAGCATCCAATTATTAAAATTCAAGTGCAAAATCAACCCATTTCATAATCGTTTTACATTTTGATTAAAAAAAAAACCTACTTTCACCTCAAACTAATAATTCTATTACATATCAAAAACATGACCCAAACTGGCTTTTTTTAAAAAAAAAAATGAAATAAATTATGACCTGTAAATGGCTCCAAGACAAGTACTTAAAAAGATCTCACTCTCAATGCTTTTTTTTTTTTACAAACAAATAGTCAGATATTCTCAAGTACTCAGCCCCATGATATAGCCTTTTCTTTCTGTAATGTATTTATTTGTCTATAATTTGTTCAAAAATCTTCTTCTTTAATTGCACTAAGAAAGTGAGAGCTTAGTGCTAATTTCCTGATTGTTTCTGCTATTACTCTTATTATTATTCTCATCCATTCCCACTTTCTGACTTAACCTCAATTGCAAATCAGGCAACGCTTTTTCTGGATTCAACTGCAACAAAGTCAGAATTAGGAACCTCTAAATAAACATAATCAATGATTTCCAATTATGGGATTTTAATTACCTCAAGCCGAAACGGGGGCTCAAACCTCGAATTAAAGCAACTGAAATGGCTAATCGAATCACTGCCGGACCTTGGTAACAAATTTCCAATTTGCTTTGGTTCCGGCTCCGCGGTTGGATTTTTCATCAACTTCCATCGATTTTTAACCATCTCCATCGGAGGCCATCGCCTTTCTTCAAGAAATCGACTTGGTCTTATCGGTCCAATTCGCATAGTTGTATCTAATCCTTGTTCTACATCTTTGTTTGTCAAATTATTTATTTGCCTTCTTCCTTCATTCTGATCAAAACTCCAATGCTGATGGTGCCTATAAATTTCACACACAAATAAGTAACTATCTACATTATTAGTTAACTTATTTTTGGTCTAACCATTTCTATTTTGAATATTAAAACTTCAATTACATGACAATTCATCAGAATTAGTAAACGAAATATCTTGTTTTTTCGCAGTGAATGTATAAATTACCTTGAGAAGCTTGTTCTGAAGTCGAGTGGCCTTTGAGAGAAGGAAGAATGAAAAGGATTATGTGCAAAGGTAGTAGGAAGAGTAGAATTTCTAGCTAAAACAATTCCACCACTCTCCATTCTGAAATGTTGCTGTGGAGTTGAGTTGAATATGCCTGAATTATTGCTATCTCTTCTTTGCATTGATCTATATGCGTGACTTAGTACTGTAAAATAAAAGCAACTTCATATTATTAACATTAATTAATTTAGGATTATAATTCATTAATCAAATTTAAAAAAAAAAAAAAAAAAAAGGCATTACCTTGCCCAGCCTCGTCAAGCTTCTTACTTCGGTACATCTGATTTATGTAAAATTAAAGAAAATTTGTAATTAATTATTGTGATTATATTACCTGAATTTTTTTAATCGTACAGAGAAATTCTTGTAATGAAATCACCATTACGTGACTTACCAAAGATTAATTGAATTAAGGAGAAAAAAGATGAAGAAAGTAAAAATATAAAACCCTAATTAAGTAGCTAACTATTGCAGTACCTGCAAATGGCTCTTTACATGAGCAATGCTGAGTCCTCTAACGTTCATCAACTGAAGTACTAATTTGGGAGTAGCCCCTTCAAATCCATTTTCAAAAAATAACAATCAAAACACTTAACTTGATCATTCCGCATTAATTAATTAATTAATTAAATAATCTGAAGAAAGAAAAGAAAAGGAAAAAGAACTTACTCTCTTGTCCGCCGAGCCTTTCAACAGCATGAACAAAAGAGAGATGAAGATCAGGAGTCCATCGAAGACGAGGCATTTTGGATCTAATATATTGTCTAACTGTACCCTTTTTTTCATTTCTTTCTGTACAAGAATTGTTATTAGCTGAAGAACTTCCTTCTTCTGTTCTCTTCTCATCATCGTCGTCTTCTACTACCTCTTCTTCTTCCTCATTACAGCTTGCTTCTTCGTTCAAATCGAACGAAGAGCATTTCTGTGATGAGGATACTACAGAAGTATTTTCTGCTTCAATACTCTTCTCTCGATCATCTCGCATTTCTATTTCTTCCATACTCATCTCTTTACCAATTGCTCTATAATAGAGAAACAGTAATGTTGTACAGAAACCATCATTAAGAAACCCTAATTAATGAATTCTTGATTTGAATAAAATAAAACAAATAAAACTCTTTTTTTTTTTTTATGAAAAAAAAATGCTACATTAATTATATTCAACAAATTGAAGACTGTAATATAAATATTCCAGCTGGGAATACTTACCATGGATATTTCAAGTTGGTGAAAAAGATACATAATTAAACTCAGTAAGAAGTAGCAGTTCCTTATTAATTAGCAAAACTTTAACAAATCCAACATATTTTTCTTTTCTTTAAAAAAAATACTTTTTTATCTTCTTCATGTGCTATTAAAATCCATTACCTTCCAGACATCCCAAGAAGAAAAAGAATTCATAAATGGGGAATTGACTAGACGTATTCTAAATCAAGAAAAATCATAATATATGATTTGGGAAATTTAATTAGGTATTAATTATTTACATACTTGAATGTACATTGTACTGGTTCTATGTAGTTGAAGTACTAAGTGCAAGCTTTCATTCTCACGGATGGATGGATTCTAATGTAACAGGTGATAGCTAATTAACAGTACAGAATTAATGGTTTTTATAGCTTGCATTTTTTGTTAGGAATTATTTATTGTTCAATTAAAAATTCTACAGCAAATGCTTCATCCACCCATATAAATGGTAATCAAAATTCCAAATTAAAGGATTTTTTTTATTTATTTGAAAAAGATATAAAAAAGAAAAATAAAAATTTAGGCATTTAGACATTTAATTATACTCACATGGTTATTAATTAGTTATGAATTGCTCCTCAATTCTTGATCCTTGTTAATCAATCTTTAGTATTTCTGCAAATTACCAAAGAATGGTGAAAGAACAATTAAGAAATATACATGTATGTACTGTTGGCTCAATTATATCATAAATTAAAAATATATTTCTACTATATATGAGTACCAACTCCTAGCTAATTAACAAATAAAAACCTATATCTATTCATGAATTAAGTATAAAAAAAAAAAAAAAGGAAACTTGAACTGCATCTATGTCAAGCTACTCTATCCAGGTAGCTTGAGTTTTCATCTTAATAAAATAATTGTTTTTTTCCTAGAAAAAATTACAAATATATTCCTATATTTTCACGAGGAAGAATTTGAGAATCTTTCAAATATGATAGAGAAATTAAAATTAAATTAGATGATAAATTATTAGACAATAAATCAAAGAAAGCTAATTGGCAGATGATGATTATGATAATATATAAGCATATAAATGATTCTTGAACTTGAATTGAAGTACTTCTCAAAGCAACAATTTAAGATTTTTGTGACATGGAATAAAAAGAAAACAAGCAAACAATAAGAATAAAAATTTCTGCAAATGCCCATAAAAAAAAAAAATTAAGCTTCTTTCGAAAAGTTTTTGGAGATATTTAATTGAACTATGAAAAGATCTTGAGTTTCTTGTTGAAGCTTGAAGAAATAGGGCAAACGACACAATTTCAAGAAATTCTTTAATGATTATTGATTTTATAGGTACTACAAACCATTTTTTTTGTTCTTTTATAATGAAGGTGAAGATGCTCCGATCATCGTCTTCTTCTTCTTCTTCCAATCAGTAGGGCAGTGCGATCCAAACAGTTGCTCAAACTTGACAGACTGATGTGGACATGCTTAAGATGAAGAAAAAAAAAGAAGCAAGAAAGAAAGAATGAATGAAAGAGAGGAAATTGTTTCTTTTTTTTTTTTTTCTTTTTTTGGGTTTTGTATGTTTTTGTATCATTCAATCATGGAATCAAAGTCATCAAAGTTCAGATATTGTAAGACTTTTTTGGTTTGTTTAATTAATTAATTATTATTATTATTATTTAATTATGATCTTAAATAACAATTAACAATTTTTAAATTACTAATACTCGTTTTAAATCGCAAGAAACCATTATTCTTGTGGGGTTTCGATATAAATAAAAATTTATAGAAAATAGTGAATGAAATAATTTTATATTTTGCAGCAGAGATAATGATTTTTTTTTTTATTTAAGCATTAAGAATGTCAATTTATCTTAATTGAAGCTCGAAATTTTTAGTAATTATCCGAAACCAGTTGATTAGATTAGGTGGTATTGTTATATATATATAATTAGAAGTGCATCTACTTGTTATTTTTACGATGCAATAATAAAAAAGAATAGTGGGGATAGATGGGGGAATCATGTGACCTCAAAAATCTTTTCTTTCTTTCTTTCTTCTTTGACAGTTGTCCCTTCACTCAATCTCTCTTTCTCTTGTGATTATCTTAATTGTTTGACCTATGTTAGAGACTCCTTTCATTATTAATTCTATATAATACTATTTTTCTAGCTGTATTATTTTCCTGTATGAAAGGTCTTATTAGTATTTGAAAATGGTATGTACGATTTTTTATCCAGTTTGATGTTTTTAGAATTTCTGATCAAACTGTGACTAGTCAAATAGGTATTAAATTCTAAATATTTGAATGTATTCATATTCATATTTATTTTATATGCAATCTCTAATTATGTTTCCAATATATACAATTGTAATGTGCATTTTAACTAATATAAAGTTTTACTATTCCTCATCAAGTGTTACTATTTAATATAGGATAAAAAATCATATTAAAAAAATGAAAATTGACACATTTGAATTGGAGTCTGTTTTTCATTCTAATAAGGTGTAATTTTATTTATTTATTTATTTTTTGAAATTACTCATCATAAATAAGTTTTTTTTAGTATTTTAAACTAAATGTATTACTGTTAATTTAATTAAAAATTTTAGAATTTTCTTTAAAAATGTATTATATTTTGGAGAGATGAAAAAATATTCTTACCCTAAATTTTGTTAAATCGAATTCGTCTAGAAATCACAACCCATCAAGAAATGGAACGCACCACCAATAATTCCCCATTGAAGTTTTTTTCTCTAGCCATCTATTTTTATTAATGATACTAATTAATATTAGTATTTGCTGATAAGAAATTTATATATTATATTTAAAGTGTAAAATATAAAATAAGATATGCAGAGCAGAGGGACCATTTATTTCATCAACTACATCAATTTGTCTCACCTAAACAAAGACTTTCTTTTCTTGTCTTATCAAAATCACTGTTTTTTCTTATGTCCACATGTTCTAATATATATTATTTACAACTTACAAGCTTTCTTCTTCTTTCAATTGAAAAAATAAATTACGGCATGTGGTTATATGTTACGACTTCCATACATTAATTAGTCCAGTTCAAGAAAAATATTTAGGTTGTTGAACATAACCCCCCGTTGAGTTATATTTTAGGCTGTCAATAATGGGAGCTACTCTCTTTTTTTTTTTTATTAACCACAAGGGTTCTAAATCCACAAATCTGACTAAATTCTTGTTCGCGTCAAAATATTTAAAAAAATGCTGACTAAGAGAAATTTGCGCACATAAAAATTCAAACTCACTGATTATTTCATATAATTTGCCGTAACAGCAAGTGCTCATAAGCCACACTTAAGTTACATTACTTAATCTACTCTTTTTTTTCCTTTTTAAACATTAATCTAAACTTACATTTTATTAATTAAATAGCACAATAAATTTACACTAATTAAATTTATTTATGGATTTTTAACTTCTTTTAACATATTTATAAATCTTTAACTCAAACTAGCAAGTTTTACACTTAAATCAAACTTTAATGTTATACAATCTACCCAATTATTCTGACATTTGCATCCAAAAATTGATTTATTTTTTTTTCCAATCGAATGTCGTATAATTTTAAACTTAGTTTCGTCAATTATGCTGATAAAAAACTAGCTGAAAATAATACAAAATATTAATTAGGTGCATGAGAAATGTCAAAATTATATTCTGAAAAAAATGGTCCTTGATAAGAAGTCATGGATGCATGTATATAAATGGCAAAGAATTCTAATAATGTGATGAATTGATGATGACATTAGGAATTGGAAGGTGTTACAATCTTCTCTCTTGATTGCAACACCTACAACCAATATCAAGAAAGGGATATTCGTCCGTTTGCTTGGTCTGTGAGTCGAGAACAGAAAATCCCCGGTTTGATTCCTTTAAATTATATTTTGTCGCCAATTTAACATATGTTTTAAGGAGATGATCATACTTATTATGTAGTTTACAATATTTATTTAGTGTATTCGGCTTCTTCCCTTATAAAAAACATGAAAGAAAAAAAAAATTTCGTTGTCATAAATTTAAATTCAAGGTCTTAGCTTTTATTTCTAATAGTGAAATCTTTAATTATATTAGTGGATGAATGGAATTTATATGTTGAAAATTTATATTCTAAAAAAGATAGTTATATTTCAACAACCAGTAATTTATTTAAAAATCCTTATAAACAAATCCATACCTTAACAAGCTTAGTGTCTCTATCACTTCTATCATTCTTTTATTTTCTTCTTAAATAGTGCAGTAATTAAACAAATTCCAAAAGCTTTTTTTTTTTTCAAAATTATATAATTATAATATTTAATTTTTTTTTTTTAAAAAAAAATCAGGTTAAAAAAATTAATCAAAATGAAACTCATCAAATTAGTAAATTACATATTGATCCAAGACATGAGAATACTTGGGATTGATCATGTGTAAGCTAAATTGAGTTCAAAATCGAATTTCATTCTCATTCGACATAAAATAGAGAAAAAACAGTGAGAGATTTGAGTATTTGCTCTAACTAATACGATTTCAATTCGCGTTGTGCAATTAACAATATATTGTGAGTCTCACAGCAGAGATAATTGATTAACCCCGCTAATAAAATATATTATTTTTAATACTACTATTATAATTGTAATATTACCAATCTCTATCGTTTTCCCTACCGTCCAAAGGTTATACTTTCCAAAGCTTACCAGAGAGAATTTGGACTCTTTCGTGTTTCATATTATGATATACTATTTACAGATTAAACAATAATTTATTTGGGAAATTAAGAATATCTATAGAAAAGGAATCACTTTCAAAGATTAGGTTTAGCAACCAGACACCTAAAACTTGCTCGTTATGTGTGCTTAATTTCTTTTTCTTCGGTTGAGAGATAGAGAAGACAGATTTTTTAAGTATTTATTTGTAATTAAAGAAAACAGTGTTTTTTTTCTAAAATAATATATATTTTTAAAAGAACTCAATATTCATCTTATTAATAATGTTAGTTTTTACTAAATAATGAATAATGCAAAAAGGAAACATAATTCTTAAAAAAATAGATTTTTTCTCCCACAAATATTCATTCCTAAAAAAACTGAAATTTACTATCCTAAACAAATTTTTCATTAAAAAAAACTGCATAAACTAATTATACAAGTCATATATATATCAATATATATGATTTTAATTGCATAGGAGTATATATAATGGTATATATGATTTATATATAATGATATATATGCTTTTTATTAAAGTATACATACCGATATATATAATTCATATATACTGATATATATGTTCTTTATTACAATATATATAATTTAATATATAAACATAAGTAAACTATATACCAGTATATATGAATTATATATACTGCAAAATATATATATATATATATATATATATATATATATATATATATATTTTGCTACAAATATTGAGATATATAATTGCTATATATACAGTAGTAAAGATCATATATACTAGTATATATACTGTAATAAAGAGTACATATATCAATATATATGAATCATATATATCTGTATATATACTGTCAAATAAAAAAAAATCAAGGGTTCTCTCTTTTCAATCCTCTAAACTGACGCTGCCATTTGCATGATTTTTGATCGACAATTTATAGAAATTATATACATCAGAGGTGACACATGTTGATGAACCAACCCACTAGAAATTCTACCGAGCGACATAAAGAAGAACAACAACAAGAAGAAGAAACCAACATATAGGCAGTTTAATAAAAAGAAAGAAGAAGAAGAAGAAATTGAAAGCAGCTCCATGATGAAAGCAGAAAAAAGCGTGAAAGTGAGAATATGGGTGATAGTTTGAAGGATTTTTAAGCTTTTTTTAAGGAAAATTAAAATTTAATGAATAAATTGAAAGTACATTGTTTTCCTACCATTTCTCTATTTATTATTAAGGTTAAAAATAAGGATTATAACGTCAATTAATAAATAAAATTCGAAAGAACTATCTCTAATGACGTTTTTGTCCTGTCGTGTGCATGGGGAGTTGACAATTTTTTTTGTTTAATTAGCTGCTAAGAATCTTTCAAAGAATTACTTGTTTTAATTACTTAATTAATTAATTGTTAATTACATGGATGAAGACATCCAACTAAGCTAGCTAGCATCACACACAACATGGTCAAAGAATATAATTTATATTATTAAGGGTTTTTTTCTGTTTTTAATATTTTTATATTTTGATTATTATTTAAATTGGACCATGCATAAAGGAGAATCATGTCTGATAATTACTTAATTAAACCAAGTATAATATCAATCATATACCTCAGAATGATTCTACTTGTTTCTTATGATTGTTTTTTATTTTTTATTTTTCCTTAAATAGAAAATAAAATTATGGTTTAGATCGGCGGCTCACCTTGAGGTTGAAATGGACCCATCGAGTCATTGACTATTGAGGATGAACCGACCGGCTTACTAAAAATGTTGTGTCCGGAAGTGGCTTGGATCACATCATTCTTACTCATCTTGTTGAAAATGGATATAATTTTATAGACGTAAACAATAATTTAGAGTGAAATTATGTGTATGTGATGAATGATGACGAACAATGATTCCTACATATACCCATTTTATTTATTTTCATATTTATAACTTTTGGGCCAATTTCAAGCTTGGGAATGGAATCAAAATGGGAAATTATATAAATTAACACAATTTAGCACTTTGAACTTAAAAAATAGCAAAATAGCATTTATTATGCTTTGTCACTTTTGTCCTTATATGTTTTTTTATTAGGTTTATTATTGTTAAAAGAAAATTTAAATAAAAAAAGAAAATTTAAAAAAAAAATAAAAAATTATATGTTTCCAAAGTTTAAAATTGCCAAACATGAGAAACACAATGTGAACAACACATATCAACCATCATACACCTCTAACCACCGTCGTTTACCATCGGAACGACCTAGTTGAAGTCGCCGGTCACTAGCCCAGGCGACAGTAAGTTGGACCAGCAACAGAATTCCGGCAAATGATGGTTTAAAGTGGTTTCTTTCTTATCTATTTTTGGATCTTCTTATACTCAAAAACTTTAAACCTTCGATTCATAGAGTTCCTGACAATGGATTTTCGATCTGAGGTCACCAAACAAAAGTTCAAGCGACAAGAAATATTTTGATACCCGTCCTGCCACCGTTCTCTGGCCAGTAAAAATTTACATTTTGCCGTCAATGGACTGTTTTTTATTTTTTCACCGACGTACAGTGGAGTCACGAGAAAGTAAGGTCATATTTGGCATCTAAGAATCGAGATCTTTTCGGTAACATATCATTTGTCAAGTTTCATCACCGTTGCAATTTTCCGGTGCTCGGCAACAACTAAGGTTTCTAGAGGATGAAGATGACATGACTTTCTATTACGTTTTATTGAATTGTATGTACTGAATTATAAAAATTTTACTGAATTATATTGACATTTATTCTGAAACTTACTGATACTGAATTGTATTAAAACTTTCTGAAGTTGAATTGTATTGATATTTACTGAATTGCAGTAGTTATTAATTTATACTCATTTATATTCATTCTACTTATTTCTAATGATTTGTACTAATTTATATTTATCTCTATTCAATGTATTGACTTGTACTTATTTTTATGAGAATCATGTTCATTAAGATTCAGTATTATTGAGAATCAATAAAAATGAAAAAATGATTTTTTAGTATAATTATTTGAGTTTTTATCCATTTGTTTGATTATATTCTTTAGATTCAATAATAATCAATAAGAACCAATAAAAATTTGAGAATCAATACGAATGAGAAATAATTTTTTAACATAATTTTTTGAGTTTTTATACATTTGTTCAATTATATTCTTTAGATTCAATAAGAGTCAATAAGAATCAATAATGATTTTTTATATGATTATTTTAATTTCAGTGCATTTGTCTAATTATATTTTTTAGATTCAATAAGAATAAGTATTATTAAGAATCAATATCATTAAGAGTTAATGAGAAATAGTATCATAGAAAATCAATAAGAATGAGTAACGACTTTTTAGCATGATTCTTTAATTATATTTTTTTAGATTCAATAAGAATCAATAATACTTTTCTAGTATGATTCTTTCACTTTTTATGTATTTTTGTTGGATTAAATACAAATATGTAAAATTAATAAGATTCAATAAGAATGATTAAGAATTAATTAGAATTAGTAATTTTTCAATGTTTATTGATTGTTATTGAACTTTATTGAATTTTACTGACAACTTTATCTTCTTTCTCGAAAAAATCCTAGCGGCATAAGTGTCTTGAAATTTTCAGTAGCGATAAAACCTAACAAATCATATCTTATCAGAAAGCTCTCGATCCATAGATTTCGAATATGGCATCAAATCGAAGCTCCATTGACGGTAAGATGACGAATTGAAACTTCAAAGATTTCAAATATAAAGAGAAACAAAATTTATATTTGACTTTTCTAGATCTTCCAGCAGCCTATTGTCGGAGCTCTAATTTCAGTGGACGTTGTGATTGCTTGAGCCGGTAAGTAGTGTAGCCAGCTGGCCCATTCCGGCGAAGTTAGTAATGGATGGTGGTGTAATCATTTTGAGTTGTTGATTTGTTCATTCAATTCTTTTTATAAAAAAAAATGTTAATTTTATTTTTTATTAAAATGGAGGCAATTCTAACATTTTTGAGCATTCTTTTCTCTAATGTTCTATTTTTTAATTTTGAATATTTTGTCATTTATTTAGTAAGTAAACTTGATTTGTGCTAATTTGGAAATTGTCACTATCAGAATCATTTTGAACCTATCCCTTTTGGAGTGATTTTTTTTTTTTCAAAAAAATCTAATGTTGGGGAAAATTCGAACCCTCACTTGTGTAAATACTTTGTTATTAGGTTAATTATGTTTTAACGTCCGTGGAATGATTCTAGTTAAATAATCTAACTAGTTTTGAATTTAATTTTAATTGAAATCAAGGTAAACTTAAAAATTAGCCTAATGAAATTGATGTGAAGCGCAAATCATAATTGTAGTTTAGATAAGTTTTTTTTAGAGTGTAGTTCAAATTTGGTTGACATTGTCTTCAATCCAATCTTTTATCAATTCAATAATACTTATCAAAGTTAATAAGTTATCTTAGCTGTGTTAGTAAATTTTTTTTATCTAATTACTTTGTTGATTCCATCTAAAGTAATTAAATACTAACACCATGTTTATCATTGTTAACTCTATTTGGAATAATTAGACTTCTTTAATCAATTGGGTATAGTTTCGTTTGTTTTTTCACTTCCCTTTGTGCAATGAAAAAATGAAAGTCCTTAGTTTGATTCTTCAAACCACATTCAGTTGTAAATTTGACGCATGGATGGTCTATCTCCTATTGTGCAATCTATGGAGAGAACTATCTATATTGTGTGATCAACAATACTTATTCAGCCTTCTTATAATTTAAATAAGAGCGATTTTAGTAAATAGCACATTAAGAAATTATTTTTTTTTAAAAAAAAAAAAAAAACACATATATTTAATATTTAAGAAAATAGCACAATATGTTCATAATTAGGAAAACAACAATTTATAAAAATGTATGAGAAAATAAGAACATAAATATATATTTTCGTATATTCTTATATTTTTCTTCATAATAAAAAAAGTATTATTTGCGTAATTGTGTTATTTTTTCTACATATCAAATATATGTGCTATTTATTTAAAAATGAACTATAAAATTAAAATATAAATTGTATTATTTACTACAATAATCTTTTCAATAATTAGGATTGTTTTAGTATTTGATTTTTTTTATTGGGTTGGAGAAAATATTGATTTTTTAGTTGAATTCAAACAATCTGTAGTCTTATGCTATTGATATTAGGTGGTAAAACGTTTATTTAAAATTCAAATCAAACCCATAACCAAAGTTAAATTTAGGTGGGATCTACATCATTGATTGAATTTTTCAGTCAGTATACTTCACACATCACACATCAAGCACGTTTATTATCTTCATATCGTTGATTAATATATTTTGATTTTATTTTTTTGGACAATGAATATATTTTGATTTTTTCTATATAGTATTTTGATTCAAATTAAGAAAATAGTCTTGTATGGTATGAGAACTTATTAGCGTCTAAAGGTTTCATTTTGGCATAGTTTTAATTTAAGATTTTAAAAAAAAAAAATGAAATTTAATTAACGTTCTTAAACAAACAACATGAATTGGGATTTGAGAGGTAAATATATTTAATTTAGAAAATCCAAAATGCAGAGATCGATGAAATGTTGGCAAAAGAGTCGCCGCAAACATAGCCTCATCTAATTTGTACTGTCAACTACTACACAACATGCTTACTCCCACACATTTACAAAATTATAATACTTAAATAAAGAGTGTCAGACAAAATGGAAATGGGAATTGAAAGTAGTTAGATAAAATAAAAATAAAAATAAAAATAAGTTGGCATATCAAACTAAATTCAATACAGTATAGCCCATTGGGCTTCACTTCACAATCCTCTTACCCAATTTACCACATGGTGGGATCCACCATCACCCACCAGATTTATCCTCAAAATTAAAAAACAATTATTCTTCTGTCAATCAAATTCAATACAACTTGTAAGTAATAGGTACTGGAAAGAAAATCTCAGTGCTTTGCTACCAACCTTCCTTCAGAATTGAGTGTACTGAATATTTCAGTCATAATTTAGTGTTTTCCTGCTTCAATTTGTATATGTACCTGTCCAAAAATATCCACATTACCTTACCTTAAACCACTGACAACCCATCAACTTTTTCATGATTTTTGTGTAACATCGTTTTCAATTTATGACAAGTGTTCAAATCCAACTCTCACCTCCTCAAACTCTTGGTAAGAGGGAATTTCAAAAATTTTAAAATTAACTAAACTGAGTTTACTTGCACAATACTGTTCTATTCCTACTTTTTTCCTGAAATTTAAACCAGAATACTTGAACAGCCTAAACAATATGCTCTCTCTCTCTCTCTCTCTTCCAGAAAGCAAGATTAAAACCTTGCGCTTGCTATAGGTATACGTACCTGGAAAATGTTTTACATGCCTTTACTGCTATGACTATGACTCTTACCGGCAAATCACCAAAATATTTGTCTCAGGTTTCGACTAACAATTTATCAGGGTAAAATATGAACAGAGTAGCTTCCTCCTTTTTTTTTTTTTTGTTTAACTAGAATTTTTCGCGACACAAAAAACCTTACAGAGCCAAGGCACTAATTATTACTTGCAAATTTCAGTTTCCAGAAATCAATTCCAGGGTTATCCATTTTGTTCATCTGATCTCATTGATGGTATTTTACATCCTATCCAAAAGGGGAATGGGGGAGGGAAAAAAAAAAAAAAAACCTTTAAGAACGCCTAATATTTGGGCCTTTATATAATCCCCTCTGTACCACAAAGTTTTCAGGAGGCGGAGTTTCTTCTAACCATGTCACTTCTGATGGCTCTACACCGCACAATTCGGCAGCACCATCTGCCAAAAAGGGGTAAAAAATAGAATTCATTCGCTTCTTTAACAAAGAAAGTAATAAACAGATAGCCAATATAATAAAAGGAAAATTGGAAATGACAAGGATGGATACCTGGTAGAACTTGTGCGGGGGCCCTTCTGAAATAAGAACAGTGTCTCCCATCTTCAGAGGAATACGGGGGAGCAAGAACATCAAAGAGAGCACAGGGCGTCAAGGCTTTGAAACAATGTATGTTGCCACCACTAGTGGGATAAAGAATTGTTGTGCCACAGGGTGCATTCATCTCACAATCTCTAACAAGTTTTGCAGGTCTTGCTGTAAATTCCATAAACCAGACAAGCAAATGTGAACAAGATAAACAGTGAATTGTGAAAGTTGAGTTTGAATTACAATTCTATCAAGGTTATACAATGAACATCATTTTATTAATCAATTTTGCAATTGAAAACCGCATCTAAGAGAGAATACCTCGATAGAAAAAAACAGAGTATGTGAGTGATTAATTAACACCACATTAATCACCAGAAATATTATTCAGGCATAACGTAACAAATTTTTTTCTGTTCACTGGCAGGTAATAATTACTCAGCCACCTAACATAAGCCACTTCCAAACTACTGCTCTAACATGAAATGTGGCAGTTCCAAAACTACAGCTCAATTGAAATTGCAACTGTGCATGAAAATTTACAGCACCATATTAAACAAAAATAGCACAAGTAATTTCCTTCAGGGCAAGACGTATCATTAAAGCAAAATTAAACCTAGAAAATGAAGCAGATGAACTTAAGCTATCACAGGAATTAACAAGTAAACCAAACACAAATTACTGAACTAATGCTGGCATGGCATGTCTAGAATATTCAAAACTCAGAAGCAAAAAGAAGCTGGAATCCAATTAAATGTTTATAATATCCACCTCTGAATCACGAGAACAAGAAAAGAATTGCTCGTTAAATCAATTTGTCACTTCCTGAAATCCGTAAAATCTTGATAAAAAGTATTCATGGCTACCACAATTTGATACAAACTAATAGTACACTGCAGAAGTCTATTGCAATAAAGTGAACATAGTACAGCTTAGAAAACTTCCAATGTCAATAATGTATTAATCAGGATTAGCTTAGGCTATAAATCTTCTTGTTCTCCCAGTTGGTTCATTTCAAGGTTCGATATACTGTCTAAGCATTTAAGCTTAATTATTGTTTCAGGCACTATGGCAGATTAACCGTCGGCATCAATTTAAATTTAATAAACAAAAAATATTCCACGTATGAACACATATTATCAGCATGACATGCAGACATGTAGGACCAAATCATTATTCAAAATAGGTCAGATACGACAAAGATGCATTTTTTGCCACTAATTCCGTTCTCTTACACATCCCAATACTAAAAGTATACCTTAACCAAAGTCCTTATCTCAAGTTCTAAGTCAAACTCTGTTAGATAGATAATAAGGCTTGTTAGTTTCCTACATTTCCAATATCTTTAATAAAGAAATGTATATCTGACATTATCTAGTAATAACTGACTTTATACCACCACTTTGAGGGAGGGAATCATTTAGGGTTATCCCGTTATGGTATTTAAAACATAATCAAACCTATATCACATTGCAAATAATTACTATCAATGCCATATATAATGTTTAAAACTACAGAAGAGGATAAAGAGAAAGGAACCTTGAGAAGGATCATCAAACCCAGGGAGATCAAGCCAATCATAGGATTTTACGAGTAATGAACCATAAAGAAGCTTGCTCAACACAGTCATCCCAGGATGATTATGAAGTGGTATGATAGAGGATGGAGGCATACAGAAGATCCCTATCTGCAGCACAGACAAAAAAGCAAAAACAAACATCGTGTCAGTTTTCCCTTTCCCTCCTATTGTAAAGAAACCAGAAAAATTTTAAGATCAGTGTTCGAGGATTTTAATGTTGCAATTTCAGTTCAAATACACAGTTAAATCACAGTAATCATTTTAATTTGCTTACAGAGAATCGGTCGCACTCGTGCAAGTGCAAATATTTTATGGTTGGCAGGTATGCATGACCGCCATTACGCCCTCTTCTTCCATTGGTACCATTGACGGATCCTTTCCACTGACGAGACAATTGTGCCTCCTGTTCGAGACCCACATTAGAAGGCTTCATTTGATCTGGTAAGGCATTATATAGAAGCTAAAGCGTTAAGGCAGCACATATAAGTTAACTTAAGGGAATACTTGCTATTCAAAGAAAATCATATGAAGTGGAATTCATTCACGCACCTAGAATCCCACGAACTTTTTCAAGAACTTCATCTGATATAGGACCATTAGTTGTAAAAGACTCTTTGCAAGCATCATACAGTTTTTGAACCACTGGCATGATGCAAAGAATCTAGCAAACAACCCGCTAGCCAATCTAATCACAAAGCAGAAAGAAGCTGACTTGCAGTGTGACTAATAGATAACCAAAACTTGTTCAGAAGTGGTTATCCAAATCAAATACCAACAACTTGAGTTCCTCTAGCTTACAGGGGTTAAGGACTTAATAGCACCACAATCTCTCTGCAACAATTCCAAAATGCAGTCCAACATGAGCCAAAAAGGAGAGTAATATAGATGCATGGCACTCAATCAATCCCAAGTTGGAAATACCTTGCAGCACCTAAAAACCAACATTTAGTGATTATAAGTTACAAAAAGAAAAATTTAAACAATGTGACATCAATGATAAATGCAATTTCATCTTTTTCCTTATTTTCAATGGAAAACAGCTCATTCCATAACCTCCCCCTTTAATACTTCCAGTTTTTGTTTGATTCCCAACAAACCCAGAGTCCGAAACTGTCGTTTACATTTTGTTTCCTTATTTACGTCAGATTCCAGTTGTAACACAACAGAAGCAACGGGAAAAAATCAGATACCCAGAGAAGAAAAGGAGCAATTCATGAGTACAACAACCCAACAATGACTTAATCCTATCACTGAAACCTCGAATTATCCAGATCAAAATCATAATCACTTACAGAAACGAAGCGGGTGTATCTCTAATTCCATATTCATTGCTTTTCTAGCAAAGATTCTTTCGTAAAACAACGGAAGAAATAAAGTGATAAATTAAAAATAAAAGAAACTTAAACAGTTATATATAGTAATTCATTTAGGCAAAAGAGACGCACCAAAAAATAAACTCCACCCCATCAAATCAAAGTTCAAATCTTTGATTGCTCAGATCAAAATCAAACAAAAAAAAAAAGAAAGAATAATAAAAGGGGAGAAAGAGTACCAGATAAGGAGCAAGCGTCGATGGCTAATTTGATAATACTGCGAAGAAAGAAGAATCAGCAGAAGAAAGGAAAGCAGAAGCCAGACGTTGTCACCATCTCAAGACAAAAAGACGGATAGTTTTACGGCCAAAAATACCTTACCTGTGACGATTTGTATGCCTTTTTAATCCCCATTGATTTCTTCAATTACACTTTTGCCATTTCATAAAAAAATTGCATAATTTTTTTTTAAAAATTATGTAAAATAAAAACATAGAATAAATGGAAAACAACTAACAAAAAAAAAGAAAGTTTTTTTTTTAATTATAAAAAATATAAGTTAGAGAAATGTTAAAAGGGTACTATTTAATTGTAAAAATTTAAAACAGTATTTTGGATGAAAGAATTAAATTAATTCTAATGAAATTGAATATATCATAATATTGAGAATTTGTTTTTCCTACAAAAATATATATAATTAGTCGATCAATTAATAAAAATGTATTTAGCAAAACTAATTATATAATTATTAGTAAGTTAACTTTTTTTTATATAAAATGTTAAATACACAGCTAAAACATATTTTACTCAAACATTTTAAAGATTATTGTTGGACATAGACTATGACAAGACAATTTTCTCCTTTTAATATGTTTTTAAGGATAGTTAGGTTTAGTACTTAAATTTAATATAGTACCAAAGTTAAGGTTCTATTATTGAACTTTTATAAGAAAACTAAATTAGTTATGAACGAACTTGTAAATTAGTTAGTCAATGTTAGATAAAACTCAACACACGAATGAAGAATAATAAGAATTCGTTAATACAATAATGACAATTCTCTCTTTTTAATATGTCTCGAGAAAGGTCAATTTGTCGGTATTAGAGTCGATATTCGATGTGGGACCCGTAAAAGTGATAAGTTGATCACGAGTGAACTAGTATATAAGTTCACCAATAAATGAAGGACCAAAGTATAATATGAAAGGACAAAGTTGAGATTCTATAATTTAACTACCTATTAATGCAATTAAATTATATGATTGAAGTTTGATCCAATTGTAATTATTTGACATCAAAATTATTATTACTTTAAAATGGTGAGCATATACTAAATCTTTTATTATGGTGCGTTCAAAGTGATATTCATATTCTACTAAAAAAACTGATATTCATATAAGAACATACTAAATTTAAGTACTAAGCCTAAAATATGATATTTGGTTAGGTGACTAATCACACTATATGTAGATATAGTGATAAGTTCAACTTCTTTCATCATGGCTGAGATTTTAATATGGTAAAAAATGAAAAAATAATAGAATAATATAAAATAACAATATATAATATATGGTAAAAAATGAAAATAATAGAATAAGATAAAGATAAGAATACTTAATAGTAAGTTTCTATTTTTAAAAAAAGACCTCTTTTTGTTTTTCTCTCCATTTCTTCCTCTTCTGAATCTATATTGAATTCTCGTTGATTTCTCTAGCTGATGTAGTAACTCTAACTGTTATTTTGTTTATTTCTTTAACAAAAAAATTTAGTTCTATCAAATTTTTCTTAGATCTAATATTTTATATTAAATTTTCACTGTTTTCCTTATAATATAAATTTTTTTCTCAATTTTCATATAAGTATTCGCATCGTAAAAGTTTGGTTTTCTTCTTGTATAGAAGAGATGATGATGATAAGTTTAATTTTAGATATTTGCCGGCCATATTTATTAAAAAAAAAAAAAGAAAAAGTTAATTTGTGATTCAAGAATATTACCAAATAGAACGTTAAAAATATAAATATGAAACTTTACATTGTATTTCTCTTTTGTAATGACATTGTATTTCTCTTTTGCTCTAATTTTTATATTTATAATAATAATAATAATAATAATAATAATAATAATAATAATAATATTATTATTATTATTATTATTATTATTATTATTATTATTATTATTATGCTATAAAAAATTCATAAGTTATAGAAAACATTTTTATTATATTAACCATTAATATAATAACTATGTTAAGAATAATGTGATAACTAATAAAATCCATTATGAGGTTTTTTTTTTTTTCTGTGGATATTAGATTTATTAAAATTTGCAAATAACATTAGTAAAATTTAAATAAAACAAGTAAATATATATAAAATATATGAAAAATAAACATCAAAAATTTCCAAAAATCCTAACAAAATATGAACAAACTGTCATCCAGTTATAGAGAGGACTTTTTTAGGAACTAGTCAAGCCATTGCCTCCACAATACTTTTTTTTTACTATCTTATTTAAAATAATTTATTTTTAACACCTTTTTATTTTTGAATTTATACACTTAAATTAATCACTTTAGATAATTTTGAAAAATACTATATATTGTATGATGTTTTCAATAAAAAAGACTTTTTTATTTATTTTCCAAATAAAATCAATAAACCATCAAAAACTCCAAAAACCTAACAAACCACAGTTACAAAATATGAATAAACTGTCATCACATGAGTTTTATTTGTCTTCTTCTCATTTTATTAGATTCTCCAACAAAAATAGCCCATAAAAAACTACAAAACAAGTTTGTTTCACCACGAATTTATCTCTATTAAGCTACAATGATATAGTCAACACTTCAGTGAATAGGGACACAGTTGCGGTGAAAGCCGAACGGGCGTTGGTGGTGATGACGGACAACTACAATTGCAAATGTTTCAACTTCAATTGAATTCCATAATCAACTTCACGAACCTCATTAAATTGATCAATTCAATCTGATTTTACAAAAAATTAAACCCTCAATCAAATTTGAAACTTCAATTGAATCTCATAATCAAGTTTACAAATCTCACTCAATTGGTCAATTAAATTCAATTTTACAAAAATATTAAACCCAAAATAAAATCTAATTCATATGAATTTATTAGAACCTAAAATAATTTATCATTTAAATTTTAATTAAATTTCACAGTCTAACTTCAAGTAGCTAATTCAATTGATCAAATAAATCTAATTTTACAAAAAATTAAAACTTAAATAAAATCTAATTTAATATTAATTCATAAGAAATAACCCTAATATAAAATCTAATTGATTTATTTATTTTAAATTTAAAATGAAACATACTGTTTCATTAATTGACACAAACATACACTACATGGGTCGATCCAAACCCTTTCCTTTATATTCTTCTTTCCTTCCTTCTTCTTTGTTTGCAGCCACCATCAATAACACCACAAACCGGAAATTGGCAACCACGAGGGGAGGGCTCAGGGCTGAGCCAAGCTTGGTAATCAAGGGACTCCAACATAAATTTTCAAATTATGTTTCTTATAATTGTTAAGTAAGATTAACATGTATAAATATCATATACATTGTCAAATTTTCATTTCCTTTTAGGTAAAAAAAGACCTAAATGCAGTGAACCTGCAATGCCAAAGTAATTAATATCATATAGTATTTGACACGTCAGTTATTTGTATGACAATTGTTTACATATTTTATGTTGGCTTTTCGAAATTTTAAGGAACAAATTTAGAGGATTTTTTTCTTTTTTCAAATTTAGAGGTTAGAGGTTAGTTTAAAAAAAAAAAAACAGAAAACTCATATATATATATATATATATATATATATTAGAACCTGAGTTGAAGTTAGAACCTGAGGTAGCCACCGTTTTAATCATCTAGTCTGAAATTTCGCCTGTGTTTAATTATATTATTTATAACAATAATTTGTAAGCCATATTTTAATGTTAGAAATTTGCTTTTATAAGTAGCTTATAAATATATTGAGTTTTTGATTCAATAAAGAAAGTTAATACTTGTTGAAAATGTTACAACACTTGCTCCATTTATTTTATTGTATATATGTTGATAATTTTAAATTAGATTTTAAGAATTACATATGTTTGCTTAAAAATAATTTCAATTATAGAATGGAGGAATTACTGTTAGATTTCTGAATTTTAAGTAAATTTGTTTTTTCACTTTTTTTATTTGAAAAATATGTTAATAGGTCAACATAATTTCTTTTTAAATATTTGATATGTTAGTTCATAAGTTATATAAACCAATAAGAATCATTAGACTTACTATTTAAATATTGGTAGTACATAAATCTAACTGAAAAGCTTCATTGGGGCCAGTAGAACCGTTAAGATCTCTATCATTGAATTTTAATGGATTAAGTTCAAATCTACTATTCACGTTTGGATATAATTATGTTAAAAAGAAAATTTAACTTGAAATAGATTGATAAAAAAAAAAATAATGGTGTCTACCAGTTACTATTTGCTAAAAAAATAAATATTGCTATTTGCTTACAAATAAATTATAATATTATATATCAACCTAAATTTACCTTTTTTTTTTTTAACAACCTGAATTTACTTGGAAAAAAAAAAATTAATTTAGATAGATGCTTTAGAATACACTTAAAATATTGTAAAACAAAAAAAAAATACACTTAAAATAAAAATCCAGCATCTCACGGTATCCGGGGCCAGCCCAATCAAAGTATTTCACTTCAAAGTTTGAAGCAAAGCCCAATAAGGAGAAATCCTTCCAAACCATTTTTTCCCCCAAATTAATCTTGAGAAAATCACAAAATGACAAAAATAATCCAGCACTCTTAACGGTTATAGTGACAAAAAATAGTTCAACTTAGGTTTGTGGGAAAAAAAACCCAACTTTCGTTTTCGACATTTTTATAACTGTTAAATAATTCTTATGTATTTTAGATTTTTTTATTGTTTTTTTACCATAAGTTTTGTAAAAATAATCATTTTATGCTTTTTGGGTGGGCTGTTTTGTCACAAAATATTTATTTTAGGCTATTTTTTTAAAAAATTTTCCAGACTATTTTTATCATTTGAAACTTTGATCAATGTATTATTATCAACTGAAAATTTAGCTGAGTTATTTTTGGGCTATTTTTGTCACATTTTAATCTTTACAGTTTTGACATAAATAACCTACCAAATTTTGTTACTTTCTAAAAAAATCATATTTTTTAAAAAATTCTCAAAATAGCCACTTTTAAATTATAAAAATATGAACATTTTGTACACATATTAGAAACACATTGTAAACAATACATAAACAAAATGAACATGATTATTTTATGGGTGAAACAAAAATATAGAAAACATATTAAGAATTTTCAGCCTATAATAAATTGACAATAATATACAAGCACTTTAACTTATTTTACAATCGATAAATTATAGGTTGATGAAAAAAGTAACTTTCAATTGGCTTGATTATGAACATAAGTTAAATTATTCATTAAAAAAAAGAAAAAAAAATTATTTGATGAGGGGTACAAATCAAATTAACTTGTTGGTAATGAAAGTTGGGTAAGTTCTCAATAATAATCCAATCCAACTAACGAAACTTGTCCTTAATCCTTTTTTGGAAAAGAACTCCACAATAAAATGAACTTAAGGAGATGCATTTGGAATTAATACATGTTATTTAGCTGGGAATAGTTATTTAATTACATTTCTCATATTAATTCAAAGTTTATGATTTGTGTCTTATTATAAAAAATGATGTCTTAAGTTGCTTTGTTATTATTTCAATAAATAAGTAATTCTTCTTATATACTTATTCCAAATCCAAATGATGCTCAAAACGATCATGGAATTTATAGTATCCACTACACCTCTATTCTTTTGACAACTTGTGTGAAGAAATTCTAAAATGTTGAATTAAGTTCAGATAAGTAGAAAAAAACATGCTATGACATCTTCTGTTTATTTTATGTACTACGAAAATTATGAAAAATGAAAATTTCGAATAGGCTAAATTAAATTTATTATTTTTCAAGTCAAATGGGAATTAGTTTTTTTGTAACGTAAAAAAAAAAAAAAAAAGTGGAATGATGCGTGCGAACATGTTTAATGTTGTTCTGAATTTATGTAAATTTATTTCATAGAAAATGCAACATAATCAGAAAATGAAAGAGGGAGGCACGCAACGCAAACTCTCACCAAAAGCGCGTCCGACTATAACGGAAGTAGGGCCCTCATCACCATTCATTAAAACGACAAACTAAAAAGACTGCCCCTCCTCCCGCCAAACTCTCGCCTCTGTACGTTTGACGGTTACCCGCGAAAATCGTGGGCCCCACCTAACCTACCAACCAAAAAAAAGCGTTATTCCGAACTAAAATAATTTCCACCAAAAATCGTACTTCTACTAATAAAAAATAGAAAATAATAATAAAAATAAAACTAAATAAATAAATATAATAAAATGATGGGACCCAAAAAAGAACAAAATGGAAGACTCAAATGCACAGGTCCTTGGGGTGGCAGGTGAGGTGGTGGTGGGAAGGCAGAGAGAAAAAACACAAACTAACAACAAAGAAAAGAGAGAGACATCAAAAGAAAGAAATTGCAGAGGAGAGAGAAAAATAAAACAAAAATCAAGAGAGAGAGAGAGAGACAGCCTGAGAAAGGCATCGAAGATGGTCTGAAGAGATCCGCTTAGATCATCATCCTGCAAAGAGGCAGTAATAGAAACAAAAAATATTTGAAATTTCATTGTAAAAACCCTTTGCAGTTTAATAATTATATATACATTTTTTTTAAAAAAATATTATTTCTTTGCTGCCTTTTTGGGTCTCTATCAATCTTCTATCTTCCTCTATCAACAACGCATTAGATTTCCTATATACTGAACCCAATTTCTGAATTGGAAATAAAAAAAAAAAAAGAAGAAGAAGATTCTATCAAACTATCCCAGAATCAAGTTTGAAACTTGATGGTAAATTCAATGACCCTTTTTGCTTTTTTCTTTCTTTTAGATTGCTTGCTCTTGTGGTTTTCCTTGATTCTTTGTTGGCTATGGAATGGAATGCTCTTCTTCTTTTTTCTTACCAGTTCCGTTCTTGCATTTCAGGTCCAATTCATCCTCTGCTGAGCCAGGTTATGTACATTTTGGAGGAAAGGGTATGGAGAAAAAAATTTATTAAAGCGGAGATGAGGGACCCTGATATTATCATTATTGACAAACGTCAAGACTTTGCATTTCTTTGTAACATTGTGTTGTATAGCTATTTGTAAATCAATTGTATTGTATTGTATTGTTCTTGTTATTGTTGTGAATTGAAGGGACGGTCTTGAATAGGAAACCTGGCGATATTGTATTATTGCAGCTACCTCCACTGCCATTATTGGTTCATCAAGCGATGGGGGTCGGATGGAACCCAATTGGATTCCAGATATGCTTTTTGGTTTTGATTCTGTGTCTTCAAATTCAAGCTTCTTGGTCGCTTAATGATGAGGGTAATTCCCTCATTTTCCACGTTTCTTGGTATACATGTATTTATTATGAGAATTGTAGAATTTTGTTGTTGATTATATGAGTACAATGTGGGTTGAGATATGCAGGATTAATTTTGTTGGAGTTTCGATCAAAAGTGAGTTCTGATCCTTGTGGTGTTTTTGCTAACTGGAATTCCCATGACAATAATGCATGTTTGTGGTCTGGCGTTCAATGTTCGGATGGTAAAGTGCAAGTGTTGTAAGTTCCTCTGTGTTTGCTTTGTAATAGTTATTATTTTTGTGATTTCATAATAGGAAAAATGAATTTTCTTATAATGCTTTTGTCCGCCTGTAGAGATCTGAAAGGGCTTTCTTTGGAGGGGACACTGGCACCTGCTCTTGGCAAACTTAGACACTTAAGATCTCTGTGAGGATTCATACTTTTGCTTCTCTTGTCAATATATTTTACAAGTTTCTTGATGACACTGGCTCTAACAATGCTTCCTCCATATGATTTTTCAATTGAGGAGTTACCATATTGAGTTTTTTTGTTGAGATGAATAAAGGCTAATGAGGCCTAAACCTGGTTGACCAATTGGTCTTATAGCCGCCGAGAGTATAACTCTGTGGTCTTGTTCTGTTTTCTTAACAGTGTGCTGTATAAAAACCATTTTTCTGGTACCATACCTAAAGAGTTTGGAGGACTCACCAAACTAGAGCTTTTGGATTTGAGAGATAATAACTTCAGTGGAACAATTCCATTAGAGATAAGAAGACTGCCATTGCTAAAATCCTTGTGAGTTCTGCAGCTGATTCTTTTGGTTTCCGTGATGTTATGTTTATTTATTATGTAGACTAAAAAGTCCTTTACCTTAGGTTGCTTTGCAACAATAAATTTGAAGGCAGCAGTCTTCTGGAGATCAGCAAGCTTAACTACTTTTCTGAATTGCAATTTGATGAAAACCTTGTATGTGCTGCAGCCCCTGGAACTGGGAGTACAGATTTAAAATTTAGAAATTGGTAAGCGATTTGCTCCCTTCTATTCAACAACTAAAACACAGGTGGTTCTCTATCAGCTGATGGGAAATCATGCACTAGTTATTGCTTGTGGTGATAAGTTTTCATTGAGGTCTAACATATGAAAGTCACTGCATGATATGTGAAGCCATTATTTTATAGCTGATTGTACCCTTTTCACACTTTTATTTCTTATTTTTTTACTCAACCAGACAACGAAATTTCTCTCTTCTTTTTGGCTCCTTGCACAATGCATCCTGAATCTTTTCGAAGTAGCGTGCTTTAGTTATTTACCTCATGAGTAGGATGTGCAATTTATTGATTGTTGACTCTTAAACATGCTGCACTTCTTAACTACTAGCTAAAGCATGATCACAGTATCCCATGCTTCAATCTTGGTGTAGCAATCGGAATCCTTTCTGTTTGAATATGGAGCATTCTAATGTAAATTACTCTATAAGTAATTCATTTTTTGATGACTTGATTCTTTCTTGGGCAGGGTGTGGCAGAGCAGTTTGAAACACTTGAATAGGGTTTATTCATTGATAATCCCCCTTAAAGGAGCTATGATGCGATACCTCAACAGCCTGCTGCCATTGTATGCAATATCTACTGGCTTACACACACACATAAATACACACTTTGTTCATGCATGTTATACTTCTGCATTTTTACATATTTTAAGTCCTTTTTATTATGTTCACTCTACTGAGATCGTCTGCTTCTTTTCAAGGTTCACTCTTGGAAACTCTCTGCATGAATTTGAAAACCGTTGCTGTGAGAATCCAGCCAGTGAGTCCTAGTGGCTTCTCAATCCTGGCTTATTTCACTTCAAAATCTGGCTGTGTAAAATAAAATGTTTTGATTTGATTTTTGTTTTTTATCATTGTATAGGTTCATCTGAACCAAATGCGGTCCAAAATGTAGAAATCCTTGTCAATGCTGCCCGTCGTAGACTATTAGAAGAGTCCTTGAACCTTGAAGCTGCACCAGCTGGTGATGAGTCCTCTCAAGAGGTAACTGCATTACCAATCATCCATAGTAGTGGGAGTTTCCCAGCTGTGCCAACTACAAAAACACCAGCTACACAAGTGCCAGTGCCTACAAGTTCTCAGTCACCGTCGACAAGTGGTTCTACTGATCAACAAACTAGTAGAAATGCGTGGTTGTATTTCTTGTTCATTCCGGTTGTGCTTTCGTTTTTGATTCTTGCTGTGGGCCTGCTATTTATGTGCCGTAAAAGAGGAGTCACAACTATAGGTCCCTGGAAGACTGGACTGAGTGGACAACTGCAAAAAGCATTTGTTACAGGTGAATTTTAGTACATACTTCAGAAAAGAAACATAAAAACCTTTAGTCTATTGAAAATGAAGAAACGAATCTTTGTGGATTAATTTAGCACCTATATTTAGTTTTACAAAGTGTCTTGAATTGAAGTAACTCAAAAAAAGCATTTAATTGGTTTGGAAACTTGATTAGTCTGAGGTTATGGATAAATCTCATATAATTTTCAATCACTGAGGATAACCTTAGTGAATAGTATTTGATTAACCTAAATCATGCTCTTGCATGACATAGTTTAATATTTTTTTTGTTCTTTGAAAACATAATCATTCATTTGTGTGAAATATAGGGGTTCCGAAGCTAAATCGAGTTGAGCTTGAAACTGCTTGTGAAGATTTCAGCAACATAATTGACACTCATGATGGTTGCATTATGTACAAGGGAACGCTGTCTAGTGGAGTTGAGATTGCTGTTGCGTCAACTCTAGTTGCTTCTTCCAAAGAGTGGTCAAAGAATGCAGAGATGGCATATCGGAAAAAGGTCTGTTTCTTTGTCGTTATTGCACATTCAATATTCGAGATAGCTTCTGTGATTATCATTTAATTCTCTAGCCTTTTCAACTGAACTTTCTCTTTGCACCTGATAGATTGATACACTATCTCGGATTAACCATAAGAACTTTGTCAATCTTATTGGCTTCTGTGAGGAGAATGAACCTTTCAACAGGATGATGGTGTTTGAATATGCTCCCAATGGAACCCTCTTTGAGCATCTGCATGGTAATACTCTTGCTTGCATATTTATCGGTTCAATGTGTAAATTTATCAATTTTATAGGCTAAACTTTTATTATATTCTTCAGTTAAAGAAATGGAACATCTTGACTGGAATGCTAGGATGAGAATTATCATGGGTACTGCTTATTGCTTACAGTACATGCACCATGATTTAAATCCACCAGTGGCTCATTCAAATTTGAATTCCCATAATATCTACCTAACTGATGATTACGCTGCTAAGGTATGTTTTCTTTCATTTATTGGGTGTTACGTATACATTGTATTTCATATACGTTCTCATTCTCTGCCATCCTTTCTCAGATAGCAGAAATCTATTTCTTGCCACAAAAGGCATCAAAGTCGAAGCACTCATTTGAGAGTGACTCGGAGCATTCTGTGTTGCCACCGCTGGCTGATGTAGAGACAAATGTCTATAGTTTTGGGATTCTGTTGCTTGAAGTCATTTCTGGAAAACTCCAATACTCGGACGAACAAGGAACTCTTGAGAAATGGGTAAATTTTTTTTTATCTGAAATTCTGTAATATGATAGTAAATAGAATTTCTGATAAGCATGTACATGATTATGATCATGGCAGGCTTCTGAATATTTAAGCGATAAACGAAGTATCAGTTACATGATTGACCCAACCCTTAAGGCTTTCAAAAACAGTGAGCTCGACGTGATATGTGAGATTATCCAAGAATGCATACAGTCAGATCCAAGGCAGAGACCAACAATGAAGGACATCACTGCCAGATTAAGAGAAGTCATTCCCATCTCACCGGATCAAGCGACTCCAAGACTTTCTCCGCTATGGTGGGCTGAACTCGAGATATTATCCGTGGAAGCAACATAAGGTCTTTCTGTTCTGACTCTCTTCTCTGTATTTTCAAGTCTCTCATACTTCATGCAAAAGTTAAAAGATTAGCTTTTTGATTGGTGCCTTCCCCCGACGTTACTTGAATACTATCAATGCCAAAGTCGTTGAAACCCCATTTCTTTTGTTTTTTTGGCTCATTGTTCTATATTTGTCACATATTTGATTGTATTCAATTTTCTTAATTCTTAAGTTTCATTTCTCCTAGCATTTCCATCAGGAGGGTGTAATATATTTGTTTTCTTGATGGGGTTACTGGATATATGTACTTTGTGATTCAAGTTTGTGGTGTAAAGAGAAAAAAACTAACAGAGCACTGGGATGTTAGTCCTGGTGAACATAAATTGTGAGCCTTTTATAAATAGGCTGTTAGTGTTGTCAGGCAGGAATTTAACTTATGGAACCATAGCTCTTCTGATTATGTTGTAGTTTGGCTGAGATTTCTTTTCTTTTTGATAGAGAAGAAAACTTTTCCACCTTACTTTTAAATATGGAATTTGAATTTCCATTCTTTCATGTTAGTCATAATCATCCTTTTCTTTGCAAAACAGAAAAATTGATAGATCATCCTGTTTTTTTGGTGTTATTAAGACATTAATCATTGCCAAGTGATACTGTAACACGTGTAGTAAAACATCAGGGGACTACTGACAGAATTACACTCGATATAATATAATTTTATATCTGATGATTTAACAGTGTCCCAGTACATCATGAGTGTGATGTAAAAAGAAAGAAGGGGTGTACTGGTAATACTTCCCGCATCTACTTCCAATGAAAATTCAAAAATTAAAATTAATTTAACTAATTAAAACTGTAAAAATTATCTATAATAAAAGTATTACGACACAAATCAACTAGCTACGAAAGAGGGAGAGAGAAAAAGACGCACAATAAAAAGCAAATTAATTCTGATTAAAAAAAGTGAGCAAATTAATTAAAAGTTAAACCAAAAACTTCCTATTCCTACATAACAAACTGAAGCTTAAACCCAAAACCTCCTACCAATTAACTAACTAATAAGACTGTACGAACTGTAACAAAGCCAGGAAACAAAACAAACACCGCTGGAAGCTAAAAATTGGTAAAAGCAATAGTCTCTCTTTTCTTCCCCCATTGGCTTAGCTGAACTTGAAACTCAGAAATCCTAGCCAAAAATTCCACACACTGTAATGGATTAAACACATCCAAAACCCCTTTCAAAGTCTTTAGCCTAACGCAATCTGCAGCTTTCATAACCTTCTCTAATCCGCTCATTACAGCTTTCAATGCCACTGGCACCAGCCCCTCCACTTGCAGGCTCACTGCTTCACTATTCTTCACTCTCACCACCAGCCTAGCCAGCTCTGCCATTTTCCTGTCCGCTACAGCCACCTGTTGCCTCTCCATATCTCTCTCCACCTTCTCCACTTCTAATCTTATCTTCCCCCTTAATTCTTCGATCTTTTTCACCTGTTCTTGTGTCAAACCGGTCAGAATCGGACCGGATGACCGACCAGTTTTCATTGAATCGATCAGTTTGAAAACAACAGAAGGTTTCCACCCAGTAATCCATGAATATGCATTTTCTAAAGGAGTAGTCCAAATAGGAGAAAAGAAAGAAAGAACGTCTTCATGAGCTAAAGCCCATTTTATAGTGTAGAATTCTTTGTAATGTTGCGTTACTTTAGAAACTAAAGCTTGCAAGTCGTCTTTAGAGGAAGCGAGTTTGAGTTGTTGCTGAAACTCACTGAGTTGAGATATCCACCTCGTATAAAACTCGGTAAACTTCTCTTCAACTTTGGTTTTCATAATGAAGACAAGCAATATATTTTTAGGAGTGGGGTTTGTTGGTGAATTATTAAAAAGAATATAAGAATAAATAGAAGCGGAGCGGGTGGTTGGCTAATGCATGGCTTACGCGCAGCGAAGAGGCAGAAGAGAGGTGTGAAGCGGAGATGACGCTTAGCAGAGAGTGAGAGGCGAAAAGGGGATGAGTCAGATGGGAAGTGTTTGGCTTTGACCGGGTTTGATGAGTCACTTGAAGCACCCCACCACCTGGTATTTTCTGTTGGAAAACGTGTCAGTAAAAGAAACTATGCGGGGTTCAACGTGGAACCTTAATATATCTTCACCGTCTGTCACTGCTTTTTGCTTAATTAAGGTTTCTTTGTACGCAAATTCAATTTATGTTTGGTCGCATCAACTCAACTGAACTGAACTATCCATATGTCAATAAAGCTCGATTATGGAATTGGAGTCTGAGCTATATATGCTTCCGTTTCTTCATTTCGTCACATGAGAGATTGGGCTAACAAATCTAAGGAAAAAATATGATAAATTATAATCCGCTCATCAAAAAAATTTAATTCACTTCTTAAGATACCATGTATAAACCATGTTCTCTTGTTAATTTAGCTATGCTTGGGGAAGGAAAAAACCACTCCTATTGAGTAATCCACCAAAAAGGATTGTTCATGTTGTATATAGTGTAAAGTCGTGCTAATTTTTTTTTTATATGAAGGAAATACTAACAGTTAAAATTAGTGTTAAATAAAACAGATTTTTAGATAGTTGTTGCGTACTTTAAAATTGATTTTTTTATATGAAGGAAATACTAAAAGTTAAAATTAGTGTTAACTAACCAAAATAGATTTTTAGATAGTTGTGTTTAAATTAGTGTTAAATAAAATAATTTTTTTAGGTAGTTTAAATATTCTTTATGAAATGCTAATTTTTTTATACGAAAGAAATTCAAATTGGCTAAATAATATCGTCAGCTATATATATGTTTGACTCTAATTAAACTTCAGATTTTCGTATTTTATTATCTTTATGTCTAATTAAACTCCAGATTTTCATATTCTATTATCTTTATGAAAAGTAACAGGTCACATCCGGATTGGTAAATATTATCTATATGGACTAGGGACATCCCCATGTGTCTATGCCCATGACAAAAACAATTTGATTCTCGTTTGTCAATATAATTTGCTAATGACGATCAAAAGATTTTAGAATTGCTATCTATTCAGAAATAGAAAAACCAATTGGTTGATCAAATATTTTTTTCACTTTTCAATAAATATTTGTTGTCAAAACTAACGACGATATATTTACTATCAACATAAAAAAAAAATTCATATGAAATATGATTAATTAATATATGAAATATTTACATTTTTTTGATAACGACATCACCATGAAATGACAAAATATTATAATTTTTTTTAAATACAGGATAAAATAAACTAATATGAAAAATGTATAGAGATTATCTTTTAAATGCTCAACGTTTTAGTAAATATACTTTCAGGTCATTTTGTTTTTCAAAATATACTCCCAAGTCTTTTAATTTTAAGATATTATATTTTTAAATTTTTCCGTTTACAAAAAACGTTATTTTTAAATAGTAAGAAAAAAAATACTCCAAAAATACTTTTCTCATCTTTAACCTTCATTAGAAGGGATTAAGATGCAATTTTCACACCAAAAACTGTAAATATGTTTCTAGCAAAAACTAAGCAAGTAAATGTACCAATGTGAAACTCTCAATATGAGCAATCAAAATTCAAATTTGGAGTTTTTGGTATGAAAAATTATATTTTGATCCATACTAAAGATTGAAGAAAAGGAAAAATATTTTTTTGTTCATACTGATTAGAGATAACATCTTTTTTAGATAGAAGTACATGAGAATATAATATCTTAAAAACCTAAATACTTGATAGTATATTTTAGAAAATAAAATGGCCTGAGAATATATTTATTGAAACGTTGAGAGACTAAAAAATAATTTTCCAGATAGAGAAACAAATTAGTTAATTAAAAAAATACAGGGATAAAATATTTTTTTCCTATTTTTAAAAGCTCCAACACAATTCAAGGTGGAATTTGGGAAATTATACAATACAGCTCACTTTGTGAGTTTCATTTAACAAAATAGCACTTTGAGTTTCAATATTAGTGAAATAGCATTTTTTAATGGTTTTATATATATGCTCTTTATTATTATTTTAAAAAAAAGAAAAAAAAGTTACAGATTATGTAACCAACGTTCATGGAAAACAAAATGGTTGTCACCACCTTCCATCGTCCAACCACTGCCTACGACCAAACCACCACCACCAAATCAAAGTTTGGAAGCTGGTGACTCCATGAGCAATGATGGTAACCCCAACAACCGTCTACAATTGTGGGAATCTCCATTTGAAACTTTCATGTTTGAAACTTTGTGAACTTTTTTTTTTTAGGCCTTCTGGTGATAATCTGTAAAACAAAGACATCATTAGATTCCTTTTTTCAAGAATTTTAAGTTGATTTAGTTTGCTCTAATTTATGCAGTTTTCTAGTAGCCAAGAAGAGAGAAACAATCTATATTTTGCTTTTTTTAGGTCGCATAATGTGGAGTCAAAATAAAGTAAGGTTATATTTGGAATTTACGAGTCGAAAGCTTTTTGATGACATTTCGTTTGTTAAGTTTATTCGCTGTTGTAATTTTCTGATGACTGATGATGGCTAGGATTTGTACACAAAGAAGATGACGATGACATGGTTTTTTGTTATGTTTTACTAAATTGTATTAAAATGTACTAAATTATATTATTATATTGATATTTACTGAATTGTATTGAAATTTACTGAATTGTATTAAAGGTTACTAATATTGAATTGTATTGAATTTAACTAAATTGTATTAAAATTTATTGAATTGTATTCATGTTTAATTTAATTATAGAAATTATATATCATTGGAAAGCTCTCGACCCATAGATTATCATTAAGAATCAATAAGAGTGAGTAATGAGTTTTTAGCATAATTTTGTGAGTATTTATACATTTGTTAGATTATAATTTTAGATTTAATAAGAGTCATTAAGAATCAATAAGAGTCAATAAGAATCAGTGATGATTATATACTTTAGATTCAATATGAATATACAGAATCAATAAGATTCAATTTGAATCAGCAAGTCTTTAATATTTATTGATTGTTATTGAATTTTATTGAATTATTTTTATTGAGTTTCATTGAAGTTTATTGAAATATAGCAATCCTCTGTCACCTTCATTTTCTCCACCGAATTAAAATCTTAGTTGTCATTGATGACCTGAATTTTTCAACGGTGATAAAACCTAACAAACTATATATCATCGAAAAACTTTTGACCTGTAGATTCTAAATACGGTTTTAGTTTTTTATGACCCCATCATATATAACCGGAAAATGCAAAAAAAAAAAAATGGTTTTTCCTTAAATTAACCACCGAAGAACGACCACATCACCTACTGAACCATACTATATATGAAAGAGCTCGAAAAGACGAGTTGTTTGCCACTAAAATCGTTGCCATAAGATCACTGGAGAGTAGCAAAATCGTTGACAGAAAAGCTTGATGTGAGATAAGAGTGTAGCTTGATTGGTCATTTAACTTTTTTCAAATATGATAGGATGCGGAAGTCTAGAGTTCAATTCTTGCTGAACATATTGTTAGCATTGATTTGATACTCAAGAAAGGCTACTATTTCTTATATAGTTTACAATATTATTTGATCCGTTAGTAATATCATCTATATTAAACAAAAATATTTAAGTTTGAAGTTGTTAAACAAATGAGTTTTTTTACCCATATATGAGTTGTGAGAATTTACTTGAGCCTCCTTGTTTCAGTTTCAGAGTTTGCAAAGAAGGACTGAGTTTGTGAAATTATTTCTAGGTTCAGTTTTTGTGTTTTGGAAGTATTGTTGTATTCAATGTAAGAAAAAGTATTTTGGCCATTTGCTATTGCATTAATGGAGGGAGAGAGATTTTTTAAACAATTCTATCATAAAAAATTTAAATAAGCAAAAAATAAATTAATGTAATCATAATTCTCCGTATAGAAAGATATTTACCTATACCAAACAACATATCCGGTATACTGAGTATGCAGGAGAAAAATAATTATATTTTAATGTAAAGCACTGGTGATAGTTTGAGAATTCGATTTCGTTTCCACGATTTGTTAAATACGCAGCCGTATTCAAAATCAACAACTCCATGTATAGGCCTTAATTTCAACTACACCAAAGCCCATTTCTGTAACAATTTTATTCAATTTCCGATGCTATTATTATAAATTAAACAAATAGCCCATTTTAAAACATAATAATTAGTAAAATATTTTGATAATTTTTCACAAATAACATTCTGAAAAATAAATGAAACAAGTAAATATATGAAATTAAAAGTTTCAATGAGAGGATTTCGAATATGGTTTTAAATCGTCATTTGACCACTATAAAATGATGAAATTCAAACAAAAGTTTGATCCATGGTTAAACAAATCATTAGAAATCGATGATCACTTTATATATCAAATCAAAGAAGAAGGAGAGAGGATTCGGTTGATAGTTTGCCAACAGCTGCAAGGTTGCTGACGATGGTGGATTGAACATAACGACAGAAGAAAACTTACTTTAAACAAGGTTTAACGTATTCAACTTTTTCCTTTTTTTATTATTTTTATTTAAAAAGATTAAAATTGAATAATATTTATGGACTAAAATTTTTAGCAACATTTCTCATAAGATGCGTGTATACAGCCAGGATTTAATGTACAGTTTCAAAGCAGCGGTTATAAGTTTGAGAATTTTATCATTTTCTGGTGTTTTCTAGTGTCAGTAATCCCAAAGCAAGAAAATCCAAGACACATGCCAAATTTAGCCCACAGCCAAATCACACTTGGATCTTACTTAATCCAGTATCCCATAACCCTAATCCAATTTCCAGATTCCCCAAATTTCCCAGTTAAATACCCAAATCAAAAACCTGTCCAAAACCCGCAAAATTCCTCAATGGCGACCCCCGACCACCGAAACCAATCAAGAAAATGCTTCCTAGATTGGATGAAACTTCAAGAACAAGATCTAGGAGAGCTCCTCGATGCTATGAATCGAACCGAAAAACCTACTGATTCCGAACTTATCCAACTTGCAAAAAAAAGCACAGACCATTTTCAAGATTACATTGAGAAAAGAAACCAACTTTCCCAAAACAACAACGCATCTTCCTATTTCGCACCCACTTGGAATTCTTCTTTGGAGAATTCTTTGCTCTGGTTAGCCGGTTGCAGACCCTCCATGTTTATCCGGCTCGTGTACGCACTGTGCGGTTCGGAAGTGAAGTCTAGGCTTAGCGAATATCTTCAAGGTGAAAGAATAGGGTATCTTGGCGAGCTTTCAGCGACACAGCTTAATATGGTAAACAATTTGCATTCAAGAATAATCAAGCGAGAAGATAAATTGACAAGCCAGTTAGCTAGTTTACAAGAAAATATGGCAGATCAGCCAATTTGTGTGCTGGCAAAAGATCAGGAACTGTCCTGTGAAATTCCAGGCGAGGAAGTGAACAGGGCAATTGAAGAACACGAGGCGGCTCTGGCGCTCATATTGCAGGAAGCTGATAATTTTAGGTTAAGTGCGTTTAAGGAGTTGATTAGCATTTTAAGCCCAAGTCAGGCCGCTGATTATTTAGTTTGTGCTAAAAAGCTTCATCTTTGCACACATGCGTGGGGTAAAAGAAGGGATGATAATTAATTAGAAAATGAGTAATCCCCCAACCTATAATTTTTGTTTAATATACATATGTATATAGTTTAAAATATGCACACGGTTTATATATGCATTACTAGGCAAGGCAATGTTGACGTATGTAGGATATATGCCCCCCTTTTTTTTCTTGGCGAATTTACTCTTTCATGTGGCAGATTGTAGTAACTATTAATGTGTAATGTGTCCTTCAATTTTAAGTCTATTTTATTTTTACTTTTATATCATTTTTATTTGCTAAATTATATTATTTTTATATTAACTACATCAACTTACTAATTAATCTACGCTAAAATTGACATCATATAAATTCAAAAAAGAAAGCTGTTAACAAGTTGGTATAACTTTTATGTCTCTATTTAGATTAGTCTAGGACTCATTAAATAATTTTAAAGTAATCATATTCTAGATTACTGGTGAAAAATTTATAAATAAAATAAATATAAATTTTTTAAAAGTGAATAAGTATAACTTTGTGGAAAATTTATAAAAATAAATATATATTTTTTAAAGGTAAATAAGTATAAACTTGAATATTTGTAATAATTATAAGTTAAAAAATTGTTTGAATATTAGATAATTAAAATTAGTTTCTTTAAAATAACACTTGAAGAGCATTTTCTGAAAACATTCAACGATAGAATGCATATAATGATTTCAATGATCTCTTAAAAATGTTTTTGTTTTTCGAAGAAAGCACTTAAAACTGTTGGTAACATTGAAACATATTCTGCAGCTAGAAAGATTATTGAATTCAAATAATTAAAAGGTAATTTAATATTGGACTGAAAGGATATATTTAACAATTTTTTTAATGATATTCTCTTTTTAATTCAACAATGATTTAACCATAAGCTACTCTAAAAATAGGATTTAAATATCTGATCAACAACATCATAACATAATGTAGTAATCACTTAAGTTATGCTCTCAATCTTAACAATTGACATTTTTATTATTCAAACTACTTTACTGATAGTTTTTCAATTAAGTAAATAGTCACTAATTCGGTTCTCAATGTATGTGTATATGGAAACAAAAATTGTTGCAGATTTGATGGCTCATCAAAAAAGATTCACTTCAATTTGATTTGCATATCTTTCATGCTCTTTCCAAACAGTGGCGGATTCAGGGTTGAATTTGCAAATATTAGAACCTGTCAAACAAAACACATCTAACAAACAATTTGCGGATAATAGCTGTTAAACAAATATACATTTTATTTTACCTATTGTAGGAGAATGAGGAATTTTGATTGGCTACAAAAAGTTTTTCGAGATGCCAATTGTTGAAAACATTGTTTAATGATTTCATCATCAATGGTCATAAGAATTGTTTTTCCAAAGTAACACAACATACAATTTGATAGTAAGTTATCTTTCAATCGGTTGCGCAGATCAGTCTTGACAATATTCATTGCAGAAAAATTTCTTTCAACACTAGTTGTTCCAACTGATAAGATCAACACTAACTCGATAAGTCGATAAACTAAAGGAGAGTAAGTGTGGTAATTCTTCTTCACCAAATTCTTTGCAAGAGCTCCTAGATTAGTAATATTGGAGAATACTTCACTCGATCTCATGTTAGAAATGTAATTTTCAAATTTATTTCTAAGCTTAATTCGATCAGTACTACTGAAATCGTCTACATACAACTCAACAAGTTGCAATAGTCACCATGATCAAAATTTGCAAAAGAATTTGAAGGATCATGACAAATTACACATCTAAGTAAATCTGTGTTTGACTCTGTGAAGTGTCATCTATTTCCATAGCAACAATATCAATTACCTTATGAAGATTTCTGTACGAAAATGATGAAATATGTCATTGGTTCTCAAACTTTAAACTTCTTTCTAGATCGCAATAAACAAAGTCTTTCATATTAGGCACATGAATTTTATGTCCTTCACCAAAGTCAATGACTTCTTTCAACAAATTATCTTAACCATCTTCGACCTTAGAGCGGTCATTTGATTATTTTTTGGATCATTTCTTTACATTACTATATCTGCATCTGTGTTACACTTGCAAAACCAACTAATGAGTTTTAGAAAATGACATTGGTGCATTGATTCCGAAGATTCATCATCGTGTCCCCCAAAAGATAACCTTTCATTAAAAAAGATATCAAGCGACACGTACAATCGTTGCCAACCGAGTACGATAATTATCTTCCATAGCAACACTTTTACTTGATAACAGATAATCCACATACTCTTTTTAATTGCAGTATTGTTTAACCTTAATTCTAAAATAACCGTGCGAGCGGACTTCCTCATGAGCAATTAATGCTTGTTTACCATCTTTCCAATTATTAAAACCAAGTTCAATAAAAGCATTCCTCCACTTTTATTGTTATTTGCAAACAAAAAACAATATAAACAAGACATTTTACCTTTGGATATACTATATTTTAACCACTCATAATTCTTGAACCAAACACTTAGAAACTTCCTATCTTTCATGCCAAACTAGTGGTTTTTAGCTAAATATCTCCTCCTCCATGAGTCTTTGATTTCATTAGGAAAACTAACAATTGGTTTCCGCAATCCCGGATCACAGATAATATCATCATCCGAACCTAAGCTTTCTTTCTCAAAAGAAACTATTTTTTCTCTGCCTTTAGAATTTGAAGATCGGAATTTTTTAGTTGTCTAATAACAAATTTGTCCATAACTATATTTCTTAATTTAACAATAAAATCACATTATTAAAATTAACAGAAAATAAATAATTTAATTTAATCTAATAAATAATGTGATTGAATCTGTCAAAATTCCTAATTTCATTGTTTGATTAAAACCCTAATTGTAATTTAACTAACAACAAATTAACTCATATAACAACTAATTTATAACAAATTAATAATTAACAACAATAAAATAACAGAAAACCTACAAGTAACAACTAATTTTCACAAAATTATCAATTTAAAAATTTAATTTATACAATTAATTAACTGTTGGAACTTATTTTAAAAAAAAAATAAAAGGAATTTGAAACTTACCTGATACGATGGTCGGCGGCAAGGTGAGTGAACACCGGTGGGTGGCCAACAGGGACAAGCAAGAAACATTACAAATTAGGGGTGGTTAGCCGGCAGGGAAAAGCTGCATTGTGGATTTTTGTTTTGATGCCTTCTGTTTCTGTGTCCAATTAAACATATATTTCCCTATTATTTTTTTTATTCTAAAGGTTAAAACAACGTGGTTTTGGCTTTAAAATATTCTAAAGGTCAAAACAACGTTGTTTTGGCCTTAAAATAATTATTTTAAGGCCAAAATGATGTCGTTTTGGCTTTTAGAATAAAAAAATAATAGGAAAAATGTAGCTTAAACGCATTCATCTTTCTCTCTCCCTTCTCTTTTCTATCTGTAAGCTGAAACTTCTTCATCTCATTAATAGCAGTGACTCCTCTCCTCAATAGGCAAGGCACCACCTCGCCGGCTCCAAGCATTTTTGATCGTCAGTAGGACACATGCCCTACCAGCCCCCACCCTAAGTCCACCCTTGCTCCCAAGGGAACTTCAGTTTTATTATTTTTAGACATGTGTGGAACTACTCATTCTATACCTTGTTATAATTTGTAAAGAATGTTAGGTTTAGCTGTTTCATACAATTAATATAGATTAGACGTTTAAAAGTTAGAATTTAAGTGTTTGATAAATTTTAAAATTAATATCTAATAAGAATTAATAACTATAAACAACTGCTAATTCTATAAACGCTTATTTAGAGGTTGATAGCTGATTTTTATTATGAATATATTAATTTTATTAAAATAAAATAAAAATTAAAAATTTTAGATAATTATAAGCTTTTGGTAATTTTATGTTCTATTTGTGATGTAATTTTACTAAATACCAATCGAATTAGCATCAGTTATTAATTAGTTAGTTAGAGCAGTTAAATCAAACATGCCTGCAATTAAGTTGCTTTCTATTTTTTTTAAAAAAAATACTGCAACTTACTAGTATACAAATATGTCTTGGCTCATTCTTTCAAAAATGAATATATATGTGTCAATCACTTTCACGTAAAACAATAATAATATTTTTTTTTTTTTTAAGATTCGTCCAGTGATTTCAATATAGAAAGCATAAAAACAAATACTACAGATGATGAGTTAATTTTCAGTTTACAAATTTTTTTTTTTTTTAATGGACCATTTGGTTTTGTATATCATCATATTAAATTCGTGGAAAAATTCAATTTTTCAATAGTCAAATTGCTTAGAAAAAATCAAAGGTGGAATCCATCAAATAAAACATATTACATATTTCAATTTTATTTTATATAAATGTTATTTTCATTTGTACATTTAGTTATAAACAGTATCTCAATTTCTGAAAATAAAGATGGCCTTGCAATATATAAATATAAAAAATATGCAATGGATATTAGTAAATTCTTCAATTTCTGGGAGCATTGTGGCCTAGCGGTAAGTATGGTGTTAGATTAGATGTTAATATGCCCAAAAGCAAATCCTCACCTTCCCTTTCCCAAATACCTATGATAAAAAATAAAATAAAATAAAATAATTCTGCAAATTCTTGTCTCCTCCTAAGATTTAATTTTTAATTTTAATTTAAAAAAGTATTAGTCGTATTAAGCTACTTTGTAAACAATCAGATGGATCGTAGTTTGATGATATGATGAGGAGAGCGTGGACACAGACTGGTTAAAGATTTGAAGAAATAAAAGAGGTGACGTGAAGTGAAGGGATGAGGGCACCCGTAAATTGGATTTGTCGACTTTCAGTTTTTTAATCTAATTAGTCGCGTATCACGTGACCACCGTCACCTATTTTCCTTACGTGTCATATTATTTCTGCGGCTTACAACACGTGTCTTTCCTCTGCTTCGTGCATGGACGCGGTGTCTGCCATGCAACGCCTCCCTTTGCCTAGTGGGACCCTTAATTGGGGCCCGCTTGTGGAAGTCGTGCAATCAACTATTTTACTCTCTTTACCCAAAATTATAATCTCAATTTCTCTTACCAACGTTCTTAAAATAATGCTTGATCGGTGAACCATCGTCACCACTTCCAATTGTATGAAATTACACTATCAGAATATCTTAATACACTGTGATATATATATATATATATATATATATATATATCTTATAACATTCTGTTTGGCTGGTTAATTAAGGATTTTAATCACGAGGTGTTATCCCTGATGGATCCAACTATAGATCATACCTACTTATCGAGTACAAGGTGTCTTGGTCACCTTTAAGTTATAATTATCTAGACTAATTTTCGTTCAAACTGAATGAATTCTTTTCAGTAGATAAAATTTAATCCCAACTTTAAACGGTTGAGTGTATATGTGTGAGTTTGAACTCATATTACTTAAGTAATGAAAGTCGCTTACCAACTCACATGTGTTTTGGAGACATAATAAAAGAAAATATATAAGATTTTTTTTTTTTAAATAGAACTAAGAAATATATAATAAAAAATTAAATACTTCATTAAAATAATATTGGATTGAACAAAATTGATTTTTTAGACGGAGTGATATTTTAAATTTTTTGTAATTAACCAAGTTGTTTTGAAAATCTAATACAACTAAAATTGTTATAAATGTTTAAGTATATAAATTTAAATGAAGAAACTAGCTGTACTAACAAGCTCTATTCATAAATAAAATATAATATCACAACACATAAAAAATATGATCTTCACACTATAAATATGAAATTTGATTAAAATAAACAGAAAATTAAAATTTATGTGGAGAAAGGTTTAAATTAAATAAATACAAAAAATTTTGCTCTACTGTTAGTCAAATTATTCTATTTATATTAAGTTCAAGACCGTACATGTATATTAATTTAATATTCAAACATAGATACAACTTGGAGTTATTTTACGAGACTTTTAAAAATTCGAACGTTGAGCAATGAATATAAGTTGTCACAAAAAATTGCCAAAAAGTTAGGTTGAATATATATATATATATATATATATATATATATATATATATATATAATTGCGTAGTATTTTAAATATTGTAATCACCTATAAAAAAAATAAAAAATAAAAATAAATGTGTGAATGGAAAGAGACGGGCAGTGTTATAATGTAAGGCGTATTCTAGGGTGTTTGACCAAAAAACGAGTCCCTAACGATGGAAAGAAAAATGGTTGATATTTAAAATGTCAACAGATGAAATTGCAAATCAAGTATTCTAACTCTTATTTGAAAATTAAAAGTTTGAATACTTTAATATAAAAGATATTCGAATTAAGTGATCACGTGCTTCAATTTCAAAAAAAGCATGTGTCAGAACTATAGGAGTTAAACATTAGTTATCCGAACTTAATTTTTTTGAAAATCGCGAATAAACTACTAACACGTGTAGAAGTGCTAACAAAATGTGTAGAAAATTAATTCTTAAACTGATTATGCGAACTTCTTATCAATAAAAACCGTAAACGAACCCAGAATAACCACAACAATTTTTTATTTACTGTTCAAAAATACTATCTGTCTAAATTTTTTTACATTTGTTGAAAATGACATATACTGTACTATTTCCATTAAATATATACTAGAGCAGTGCATTTTCACTTATGGATGATGTAGTTGATCTGAATTACAGTCGTGCTGAAGCAACAATATGCAACGATCGGTTGTCTTTCGATCAACTTGTTGATCGGGTATATAGAGTTTGTCAGGCGATATATCATTATGTAAAACGATAAGACTGTTCTGTTTTTATACTTGTATGCATTTAATTGGCCGGAATTGCATGTAACAGCGGAACAAATTACCAATGTTCAAGTTGCTACTGTTACTAAACTATTTTTCGTAAGGGAAACAAGCGGCACTACACATAAGAGTATCGACCCGGGATATACGGAACAGGAAAATAAAGATGTTAATTTAGCGGTTTATAGTCTGGGTGAACGGGAAAATGAAGAGATTAGAGGAGATGATGATGGGGAGATGTCTATGTGGAATGGTTCAAGCAGTGATGAAGAGTACGTGCCATCAAACAACAATACCAATAATGAGAATGATGTACCTTCAATATCAGGCCATTTTGTCTACAATGATATAGGCGAGGAAGACCCGAAAGAGGAGATTGCAGAGGGGCTTCAAATGTGGAATGGAAATACAGAGAGTATTGAAGTCAGAATATATTTCAAGAACAAGTAGGCTATGCAGGATGTTGTGGCTGCGTGGTCGGGAAAAAGAGGCATGACGTACCGGATAGAGAAGACGTGGGTAGTAGAATGTGTAACTCGCGAGCGTAAGTATCTCCAGGAACAACTGCACAGGGCAACTTGCACATGGAGTGTAAGAGCGTCTAACAATCATTTTAGAGTTGTGGATGATGGTTAAATGGATAAAGAAGCACAACATTGCGAGCATAAACATTGGGAACGAGGACAGAAACGTGACCTCCAAAGATATTGTCGCGCTTATTACGCCCTATATTATGAGGGAACCAGACTATAAGCTGAAACACATTCAGATAAAAGTCCACAACCGGTTCCAGGTAATTTAATTATCATGAATTTATTGAATTTATTGTAATTTATTGAATTTTCCAGTTCCAAGTAAAGATCAGTTACAAAAAAGCATGACATGGTAGGAGAAAAGCAGTTGAGGCAGTCTCTGGGCATAAGAAACCGGTTTTAGAGAATTGCCCAGATATATGGCCCGCGGTGCAAACGGCGAACCCAACAACGGTACAGTTCAAGTTCTAAAAAGGTACTAAAAATTGTCATAGATGAATATTCAAATATGTATTCTGGGCATTTGGAGCCTCCATGCAAGCATTTCAGGAGTGCCATCTAGCTTTGTGCATCGATGCAACCCACCTTCACTGGTCGTTCAAGGGAAAACTAATTAGAACAGTGGTGAAAACATCAAACAACGATGTTTTGCCAGTAGCATTTGCGATCGTGAACGATGAGACAACCTATAGTTGGAAATGATTCCTAAAATATCTGAAATTGAATGTCCTTGACAATTATTGTACCTACATTATCTCTGATCGTCATCAGGATATCATTTATGCCATGAAAAAGTTGAAAAATATGTAGGGATGGGTCCATTTCAATGTTTAAGTTGTTATTTCTTGTCTGATATCATTTTTCGGAATAAAACATCATAAAAATTTAGGTTCAAGAAAAGAATAAAATGAATAGGATAAAAAATTTATTAAATTTCCTCCAAATTAAATATACGAGACAAAGGTCTAATAAATATTATATAATTGAATCATACACGACACGAATTTGGGTTTCGCGACAAACAAACAGCTAAAATTAGAATTTAGTTGTACACCTCTAAAAAATATTTTAAAAAAATCAACGTAACCGACATTCATCAACTTCTTGATGAATATGAAATATTATTTCAACATTTTAAAATACATCACGAGAGTTATATCCCATAAGAATAAAACTTATGTAGATAAATAATGAAAAAAAAAAAAATAGTCCTACTGCAGTAGCTTCTTGTCTTTCCATATCAATGATTTTGGAATTGTGGCTGTTATGTGGCTCATGAGTCAATTGGTCACTAGACATCCACATGGCTAAGCAATGGCAAATGAAGGACCAACTCTATTTAATTGATCCATTAGGCTTGTTGGTCCACATTGTCTTTTTGTTTTCTTGCAACTGCGTGTTGCTATTGTATTGGAAGATTTCAACTTATGACCGTGGAAAATCCAAAACATCCTGCATTATTTGGGGTCCCATGCTCTACACCATAAAACCAAACTTCTATTAACAATAATTAATTAACTATTAATTGATCAAACTTTTATATATATAAAACCATATTTATGCATGTTTAATTCTATTTTATTTGCATTAACTGTATGTTTCAAACAAAAGAGGTACCAAATATATAACTATATACTAAACATAGGAGATGGATGCTGTCCAAACACTCTAATGATAGACATAATTTAACTCTTATTTGCTATTTTTGTCAACTTTGTTAATCAAAATTTGTTTTATATTACCTGTTATTATTGGAAAGTTTATTCTGTTCATTTCTAGAATAGACCCAATTATATATAATTAGCTCCCTCCCTTTTCCTTTTATTACCAAACTCTTCCTTCTCTTCTCCATTTCACATTTCCACCTCCTAAATCAAAATGGGTTCTTTAATCTTTTAATATTTCCCATAATACTTACCTTAATTTCATCTTAATTTCTTCATAAACGTCAAAGAACCCTATATTATGGAGAAGAAAGGAGCAATATTGATGAGCAGATACGAGATTGGGAGATTACTTGGGCAAGGAACTTTTGCAAAGGTCTACCATGCAAGAAATCTCCAATCAGGCCAAAGTGTTGCAATTAAGGTTATTGATAAAGAGAAGGTCTTAAAAAGTGGTTTAATAGATCAAATTAAAACAGAAATTTCTGTTATGAAACTTGTTAGACATCCTAACATTGTTCAATTATATGAAGTGATGGCAAGCAAAAGCAAGATTTATTTTGCTATGGAGTATGTTAAAGGAGGTGAGCTATTTAATAAAGTTATGAAAGGAAAGCTTAAAGAAGATGTTGCAAGGAAATATTTTCAACAATTAATTGGGGCAGTTGAATTTTGCCATAGCCGTGGAGTTTATCATAGAGATATCAAGCCTGAAAATCTTCTTCTTGATGAAAATGGTGATTTAAAGATTTCGGATTTCGGATTGAGTGCTCTTCGAGATCAATCAAGAAAGCACAATGGCCTTCTTCATACAACTTGTGGAACTCCTGCTTATGTTGCTCCTGAAATTATCAACAAAAAATGGTATGATGGTGCTAAAGCTGATATATGGTCTTGTGGAGTTGTTCTTTTTGTTCTTTTGGCTGGTTTTCTTCCATTTAATCATCCAAATTTAATGGAAATGTATAAGAAGATTGTTAAAGCAGAATTCAAATGCCCGAATTGGGTTAATCCCGAGGCGAAAAAGCTTCTTTCAAGAATTCTTGATCCAAAACCTAATTCAAGAATCAGCATAGCCAAGATAATGAGCAATTCTTGGTTTAAAAAAGGGTATAAACAAATAGAAGCACCACCTTCACCGCAAGGTAGTGCAAGAAAGTCATTACTCAAAGATGTTCATGAAGCTTTTGACGATTCATCATCCGATAGCCAAAATAGTCCTGTTGTCAAGCCAACAAATTTCAATGCTTTTGATATAATATCTCTTTCAAAAGGATTTGATTTGTCAGGATTGTTCGAAGAAGATAGTAATAAAAGGCTAGAATCAAGATTTACAAGCAACAAATCAGCGTCAGCAATAGTTTCGAAATTCGAAGAGATAGCGATGAGCAATGAAAGCTTCAATTTGAACAAGAAAGATGGCACAATGAAATTGCAAGGTTGCAAAGAAGGAAGAAAAGGACAACTTGGAATAGATGCAGAAATATTTGAAGTAACACCAGCTTTTTTTGTTGTTGAGTTGAAAAAATCTTCAGGAGATACGTTGGAATATAAACAGTTCTGTGACCATGAATTAAAACCTTCTCTTAAAGATATTGTTTGGGCATGGCCAGGAACTGAGCAGCCACAGCCGCAGCCGGAGCCTCAGCCACAGCCTCAACAACAAGTATAGTAAACTTTTGTTAATTAATTTTGCTGTTGCATGCAACTATGTATATTTAGAAATTAGAATGCCTTGTTGCTTAAATCCTTTTGATTTTCTTTTTCATCATTGTAACTTGAAGCTCTGTGAAAGTAGAATTTTCAAAATATAAATGGAAAACTAAATTTTTCGTTTTGGAATTTTGTTGTACTCATTTTTCTCAAGTTTTTTTTAGCTGTTATATTTTTGGTTCGGTCCAATCCGAATTTTTCTTTAAACGAATTCAAGTTACTTATAATACTAATTTTTTAATTGTAAAATAATGACGTTTTCCTATTGGATACATGAACCATATCATTTGTGAAAAAAAAAAACATGAACCATATCTCTACTAATCAAATTTTGGTTACGGGCCCATGCAATCTAGGCCCTTTTTCTGATTTATTTTTTAAAATTTAATTGTTGATATTCATTTCTTGTTAATTGAAAAAAATTAACAAGAAAATATAGTTTAATTGAGTCGTTATTACTACTTGCTAAATTTGACAAGTATATTCTCAAAAAAAATGTAGACAAGTAATTGTTTATTATAATTATTGAAATTTTTATTTTTTTTAAATAACTAAAATTTATTGATAGTATTAGATATAGTCACGGGCCGAGTCGGTTATGGACCTCGGCTTGCCGGACCACGATTACGAGGAAAGTTGAATCTTAACCAATTTTTCGAGCCAACAAACCGCCGGACCGGCGATTCCGCCTGTTATCTCATGCATGAATGAGTCCTTTTTGTCAGTCCACCAAATCTTAATTTGTGGGTGTACAACCAAAAAGCAACAGAATAGTGAGTAATTATAAATTGGGGTGAGCATTTTTTCGGGTAAAATGGATAAATCGGATTAAATCAAATTATTCGGTTCAGTTAAGAAAATATTAATAAATAATTCAGGCAAATGTTGGAAAAAGTTTGGGTAATATGGATAATTATTTGGCCGAATTACCGACCTACTCGAATTATAAATGATTATAAACGATGTGTGTATTTATTTGCTATTTTCTAAAATCTAATAATCGCCTAATTAAAATTTATACCTCTGTATCATACACCATGAAAGACGGTAACTTGATTTCTTTGCTAGGCCACAATTTTTTCTTTTGATAATTTATTTCTCTAATAAATCTCATATCATTATCAAATCTTTCTTGACCCAACTGCTATTGATCAACAACAAACAACCACCATCAATTTGACAACCATTGGTCCTTTTCAAAGTTCCAACTTGCTACTGTTACTGTTCAAGCAAATCTCACTTCGATTCCACCATTGTCAATAGTCTCCTTCAAACCAGGACTTTCTATATTGTTTCCAATTTGATTTTCAGGAATGTTTATTGCCTGATCGTTTTGGAGTATTGATTTATTTTGTTTTTCTTCAATTTCAATTTGAATATTCTCCTCCTCTTTGTTGGGAAATTGTCATTGCTAATCATTTTGATGTTCAGAGAAAACATAGAAAAAAGGAAATTAATTCCGTTAATTTGAAAATAGATAGAGCTGAACAGTAAAAACAATAATTATTACGAGAGAAGATGGCACGTTATTTTATATAATTTTGTGTATTTTATATTTTAAAACAAATTTTTTAATCTTATTGGGTTGTCATGCCACATAAGATTGCTGATGTAGTGTTGCGGATCCACCCTATAATTACTCCAGAACAGCATATGGATGGATGGAAGTTGAAAGTTTGACCCACCAAAGTCGGCCTATCCAATGATATTATTCCGTCTTTCTCAATTTCCACTTCCTGCCCTTTTCACCCTCAACTAATTGAGTTAATAATTAAACTCTCAATTAAAATTTGTGCAAATAGAAAGAATTGGACAAATTGAAGGATCAATTGCGATATTTATTGCCAAGTTAGACGCTTATTGGCCTCCTTACTTACCACATTGGACAATTGAGTCAAATACATAAAAATAAGTATAAACAAACTCATAAATAATATTTTTTTTTACATTATTAATAATTGTTTGTACTAAAAAATTATAAATCTCTTTTTTTTTTTTTACATTATTTTCACATTCTTGCAATTTTTGACTTTTTTTTTTTTGGTTTTCAATGGATGAATTTGGATATATCCTAATTAGGCACTATACCAGTTGGTGGATTAGTTGGGCCACGTAAACACACGCACAAACCGGGCTTATTGGGCAACTGGTCATAAAAGACATGGGTACTCACAACCCAAAGAAACGTATCCCTTTAGAACATTGGCCTAAACATTGACACTGTATTTACACTAGCGCTGCAAACGAGCTGAACCGAGTTGAGTATGTGTTGCTCGAGCTCAGCTCGTTTTAAATTTCACAAGCTCGAGCTCGCCTCGTTTTAAATTTCACAAGCTCGAACTCGTGTTAAATTCCACGAGCTCAAACTCGAGTCGAGCTCGTGTTAAATTCCACGAGCTCGAACTCGAGTCGAGCTCGTGTTAAATTCCACGAACTCGAACTCGATTCGAGCTCATGTTAAATTTCACGAGCTCGAGCTCGACTGGTTTTGAGACTCGTGAGCTTGGCTTGTTTTAGGCTCGCGAGTTTGGTTGTTTTATGTTGCTATTCAAGCTCGAGCTCGAATTCGCAAATAAACTTGAATTCGAGTTCGTCTCGAGCTTGAGTTTTAGCTCACAAATAAGTTCGAGCTCATTTCCTGCTGCTATTTGAGCTTGTATTCGAACTCGTTAAGAGTTAGTCAAAAATCAAGAAAATTCATTTTTAATGTCATTTCAGTGAGAAAATGAAAATAGCGGTTTGAGTGAAAAAGAAATAAAATAGTAAAAAATTGCAGTTGGGAGATGGGTGGCTTGGTTGAAGTATATTTTTTAGTTTGGTACCAAAATTACGTCGTTTTGATAGGCTCACGAGCTTATTTAACGAGCAGCTCGCGAGCCGATTAAATGAGCTACTCACGAACTTTTTTAAAGGAGCTGTTCGCGAGTCAGCTCGCGAGCCTAACTGCTCGACTTGAGCTCGGCTCGTTTATTAAATGATTCTAAATTTTCGGCTCAAGCTCGACTCATTTATTATCGATTCGAGTCTCGAGTCGAACTTTTATTGAGCGAAAATTGAGCCGCTCGTGACCGGCTCGGCTCGTTTGCAGCCCTAATTTACACATATTATACTTCCTCCCTAATCCCTATGACTTAATAATGGCAATATTTGCAGATAAATGGTGTTTGTCTAATATCACGTATTTCATAAAATTTGTGAGGATTGATCGAGTAACATGAGATCACAATATCATATTCTCTTAATATAACATTATTACTCAAATGATACAAATAATTAATTTTATATCTCTAACTACAAAACCAAATAAAACTTAAAACATATTATAAAACTTGGTGAATATTTAGAAATATATTATTGTAATATATGTTATTATTGTCCAAAATGTAGTAGTTAGTGTTTAATTGTACCGTTAAAAAATCAATAATTATTAAATAATTAAATCTATCTTCGAAATCAAATAATATGTTGGATATGGAGGAAACACAAATAAGAATAAGAAAGCTGTTTGCTTGTAGATTGAGAGTTATACGGATGAATTAAAAAAAAAAAGGTACATCCCGTCTTATAAATAAATACATAAATGATGTAAACGCTAACTAATAAATAAATTAGTTTTTAATACTTAAAATTATTATTTAAATTAAATTAATTAAGATGTGAAAAAGACAAGATAATAAACCTACCCATAAAATCTGAAAGATTAATGATTGTGACTTCCACTTATTTATTTCATATATCGCTTTGTTCTTTTTCTTTTTCCTTAAGATCAGATTTAATTAAGATTGTTAGAGTACTAAATGACAAATTAAAAATGATTTTAATATTAAATTAGTCATTTCATTGTCTCTCCTTATTTTTCTCACTCCATTTATATATATTGTATCAAAATTCTGACGGTCATGAAGAGCTCCAAACAAATGAAGGAAAAATTAGTTAAAAGAAAACAGTTAAAGGAAAAAGATTGCAAGACAACTAAAGAGAGAAAACCTTTCCGTATTTTTAATTTTTAATTTTTATCTTTCAATTAATCACAAAGTTTGAAGTGAAAACCAATCGAATAGTAACAGCTGAATCTAACAACTCATCATAATTCGGGTTAAAAATAATCAAAATGCAATTTAACAAATAATAATATGTATAGATTATGATGGCAAATAATATATGCAAAAAAGTTTATGAATTTAATTGGCTTTGAGTCCTTAAAAAAGCGTAATTAGCAGCTAAGATGAGTTTAATTATGAAACTTGATTAACCATCGTCACCAAAGACTGTCTTATTGACTTTATGCAGAGACTGGCTCTCCATACATTTGCCACGTTCGTGGCCTTCAGTTTAATTACAAAGAAATTAACAACAGCTTAACCTACCAAAATATTTTAGAATCAAATGCTCGAGAAAAAGTACAACTTGATCCACCAATCAAAATGGAATGGTTGCGGAATCCCTAAGGCAAATTTGGACTGCACTTGCTAAAAGTCACAGCTTTTCTTTATTTTATTTTATTTCTGTTATGGCAAACGAAAACCATTCTTCATTTCTTTTAATGAACTTTTGTATACACATCTACTCGACTAAATCATCATTCATAATCATAATTAAGCACACTCTTACGCATAATTAGCAGAATTTAGAAAACAATACATAGTTCGTTCGAGTATGCTTTACCGAATTGAACATAAATCAAATACAGCTGCCGAATTGTGTTTAATGACCAGACAAGCCATGAGAAGATTTAAGTTTTCCCCCATAGAAAGGAAGGTTGCTTGTAAGACAGTGAATCACATAACGATCATCTATAATCAAAACTTGACAAGTGGGTGTAATGAAAATTATGCAAATTCTCTGCAACAAACATATGGTTACACAAGAAGCCACTCAAGCAGTTTTAGAAGGAAAGATAAGGTAGGGATGAAAGGCAAAGCAAAACTAGCCATACTCAATATGAGTAGATAAAACCCAACGTTACCTATAAGTCAAGGCATAACCATAAATTCATTCCAACAAACAAGAAACTTGAAGATATGCACCGCCAGTTCTCCATTCCCTAAAAGTAGGGACTCCGTTAATAAATTTATTTGAATTCTTTTTGTTCTTCTTCGTGTTTGAATTTAAATCATTAAACTTTAAAGCTCTTTACAGACAATTGACATTGTTGCCCTGCCCTGCCCTGCCCCGCCCACTACATAATGAAAAAAGAAAAATCCTATCTTAATGTATATTTTGTAGACCAACATATAATGAAATCCAAGCCTGTGATCCCCATTTTGCAAACACAAATGGTTGGACCAACAAGTTCTGACATTTATATGGGTAGTTAAATGTGACAATCCAAGTTTCTTTCATTGAATTATTTGACAAAATTTATTCTTATTTTTAGCATTTTCATTGTTGCAGATCCTGCAATCACAGAAATGTCTTTATTATAAATAAAAAAAAAAAAAAAAAACACCCCTTAAACCATAGGATGGTGGGAAGTTGAAAACAGAAACAAACAAGCTCTAGTTAGTTATCTAACAGATCAATCCCAATAAATGTTTCACTGATGAATAAAATACCATTAATTAAAGTTCATAAAGAAACGGAAGAATTTCATTCTGCAACATGAACTATTCCATTAACCATTCATCTTGCATAAAAACCAAAAGAGAAAATAGAATTCTATCACTTAAATTGTATCTCCAATATTCAGGTGTTGAGAAATTCAACTACAACATTAATCAATCATGACTTATATTTCCGCCATTCGGAAAGTGCTGGTCATGTTATTGTTATACAAAAGAGGCAGCCTAAAGCTTCCTGACTGTGTAATTTTAAACAAAATATAAACAGGTACTGGCATTTGAGTTGAACGATCAACAGTTTTGGTCAGAATCAAACTCATTTTTAGAGCAAAAAACACTACATTCCCCATTTACAATATGAATACCAAATCAACAATCACCACCAAATTGACAAGATGAAACGTATATTTCATTCTCTTTAGTCTAATCTATTCTTTCTCGATACATGAATAAGATGTGCACATATATTTGTAGCTACATGCCCTAAGAAGCACAACAGAAAAATCAAAGACAGTGAGAAAAGCGAAAAGAGAACTTATACATACAAGCTTCAGCAGAGCACATTAGCAAAAAAGAGAGAAAAGCATACCCTTTTCTTTTCTCTTTCTTTCTATTCAGTATCCGAAGGTAGTAAATGTGGAGAATCAATAGGTAAAGATGCAGTTGGTATGTGTGAAGTATCCAATTGCAAATTTGAAGAAGCTGTGGCAGAAGCTTCAGATTCCTCCTGCATCAATTTCTGCAATCCGGGTTTCAATTCCTTGTTGCAGAAATCTTCATACTCCCCTCTATCACCTCCTTTCTTCTTAACTTCCACCATAACCAATTTTGGTGTTAACTCAAAAATTTCAGCTGCAATAGTTAATGGACCTTTGGCACTTTCCCTAGACCCTTCCAAACTCACTCTGCAATCCTTTTTCCTAACTGTAAAGCTCACAACTTTAGCAATTTCCTCCAATTTTGATATAATCTTGGAGACAGGAGCGCCTGAAACAAATCTTGCTCCTTCCCCTCCCTCTTCAAATAATCCAGATAAATCAAAACCAGGAGAGAAGGATATAATATCAAAAGCATTCAAACTTGCTGGTCTTGGTAATGAAGTAACCTTTCTTCGAGTTTCAAATTCTGATTCTGATTCAGAAAGTGATTGGTCGGAAGAACATGAAGCTGTATCATCTTGTTGCCCCTCATCTTCAAAACTAAAAACTTTATCATCCTCAATATAAAATTTGATATGCTTGAACCCCTTTTTGAACCACCTATTCTCCATTATTTCAGGAATTGTGATACGGGTTTCAGGGTTTGTATCGAGAAGCTTTGACAGAAGCCTACTGAGCTCCGGAGAAAACCATCTAGGACAACGAAACTCACCCTTGTAGATCTTCTTGTACATTATCATGATGTTCTGGTCATGGAATGGCAAGTAACCCGCCATTAACACAAATACAATCACCCCACAAGACCAGATATCAACTTTGGCCGCATCATACCCTTTTCTAGCAAGAACTTCCGGCGCAACATACGCCGGCGTCCCACAAAAAGTATGAAACAATCCGTCTTGTCTAATCTGATCGGATACCGCACTAAGACCAAAATCGGAAACTTTCAAATCACCATTTTCATCAAGCAAAAGATTTTCGGGCTTGAGATCTCGATGAAAAACGCCTCTGGCATGACAAAACGACACGGCGGATATCAATTGCTGGAAATATTTCCTAGCCACTTCCTCCTTTAACCTTCCCTTAGCAACCTTATTGAACAATTCACCGCCACGAACATATTCCATGACGAAATAGATCTTAGCCTTGGTAGCCATGACCTCGAAAAGCTGAACTATATTAGGGTGGCGTACGCGGCGGAGAATGGAGATTTCGCGCTTGATGTGGGCAATTAAACCACCCTTAAGAATCTTTTCTTTATCAATAACTTTGATAGCAACGCTCTCGTTCGTCTTGACATTACGGGCATGATAAACCTTCGCAAAAGTTCCATGCCCAAGAAGCTTACCGATCTCGTATCGGCCAAGAAGAAGATTCTGGTTATTATTGGATTGCTTGCCGGCCATGAACGGAGAATTCGAAGGATTAAATAATTAGGGTTTGTTTCGTTAAAAGGTTTTAAAAGAACAAATGATAAGGCATTGAAGGAGGAGGATGCAGAAGAAGAAGAAGAAGAAGAAGAAAAGCTCTTTATTGGTTGCTCTGGTTTCTGTTCTGTTTTGTTGTGGTGTGTTGCGGGAGGCTATTGGCTATTGAGTGGTGTAAAACTGTGAAAAATATAATAAGGAATTGGTTTTGATTTGGGAAATAAGATGCTTTTATAAGAAAACGGTATATACTCTTCTCATCATTAATCAACTCATTAAATTAGCAGCCTCTCTCAAATCCTTAAATTAGTAGCACTTACTAAATAATATAATTATAATTATCTTCAAACAAAATTAATTTTCTCCTTTTCGTAAACAATTAATTGTTCAAATTTGTTTCTCGAAAACAAAATTATTGTTCAAAATTGGTTTTTTTTTTTACAACTAAATTTTGTTTAAATAACGTAAATATTTTAAAATTTTGGAAATTAGAAAATAAAGTTACTTTGTAAGTAATATTTTTTATGATGAGTTTTTTAAAAAAATAATAATAATAGTAGTAGTATTTTTTTTTCCTCAAATTGATAGTTCAATTTATTGTGTTTAGTATGCAAAAAAAAAAAAAACTAATATATTTTTTCTAAGATGCATTACCAAATAGTACAAGTATATATTGTTGAGAGGCAAAATCATAATAAATGAAATGAATTGATATTTTACAATATTTTTTTTTAGTTAAATTAAACTAAAATCGAAAGTACTTATCAACTGAAACACTTCCTACAACTACAGCACACTTGAAAGATGAAAGATGAAATTTTCCTATCATACAATGAAATTTTCTATAAATTTTAAATTTAATAAAATAAAAAACACTAGTAATATTTTAATATGATGTATTATTATATATAAAGCATGTCCAGTTCTTGCAATGGTAATGATTAGTTGTTATATATTTTGAGGGTGAATAGTATTTTAATGGAGCCTATGAGTTACTTAGTATTTCCACAATTGTTTTTAGTCTAAATTGGGAGGATACTAAGATGTCATTTTCATTTTGCTATTATTGAATAATAAAGGTATGTTATCACCAGAAAAATATTCAAAGGGGAAAAGAAAAAAGGCCAGGTTGTTGCAATGTTCCAGGTCGACAAAACATTGTGACTAGAATCAGTCTAAAATATTTAAATCCAAAAGATATTTTGTACAACTTGGGTTATAATAATATCTTTAAAATTTATACATATATATTGTATTTTTAAAATTCCATTTTATTTTTTTCCCTTTTTTCTTCAATTTTTAGGTTTATTTAATTTTTATAATCTTTAACGAATTTTCAACCGAATAAATTAACTATTATAAATGCATGATCACAAAAAATTTAAAAAAAAAATTAACCATGGAGTGAGTATTATAAATCATTGTATTTTTTTTATCTTAAAATTTAACATGGAGTTAATAACCATACAATTTTTTAATTTTTTTTACAGTAATTACCATACAATTTTAGATGTAGATATTGTCTACATCACTCTATAAATAAATGTATATCAGTTTTACGTAATAAAAAAATTACATTAAGTCATTTATGGTAAAGTAATTCTCGTCTATTATAATTTTAAATTTAGCAAAAATAAATTTAAATAATAATAATGTGACAAATTGCTCTTAAAAGCATGTGTTTAATATATTGTTCTACTATTACAAAATATGTGACATGACTTTTTTTCAGGGAAAAACATACATTAGTTTTGTTATAACGAAAGTGTTACACTTTTTATTGTGTAAAAATTAAGAAATTATCTTAACCTAGTATAATACTTATTTAATTATACTGATAGTATATTTATTATATATATTATTAATTTTTATTCTCGATTTATAAAATATTACAAATTATAATAATACTTGGTTTAATTATAATGAGATCTGGTCTAGTAGTTAGTGCATTGTGTTATGACTTATTATCAAATTGGCATCCGAACGTATTTGATAAGAAGGGCTACTTTTATTTTATGATCATAATAAGAATTCCTACCTCTATTATATGATCATGAGCTAATTTATAAAATTAGAATAGCAATTTTGTGGATTGTTAAATATTTAAATAAAATTTATAGAAATTCTTGCTAATTTGAATATAATAATTAGATAGATAGCATAATTCACATGGATAAAATGACTTAATAAGTCTATTTTAACATGGGAAGTCTTTAATTAAAGTCGGTAAGATGGAATAAGATAAACAATGGAGATAGAGAAATTCTGCAACCAAACATTCAAAACCCTATTTCGTGGGATACAGACCACGTATTATCATGCTGACGTGTGTATCGTATGACACATAGGCAAGACAACGTGATTTTACTTTATTTATTCATTTAATTAATTTCATTTTCTTACAACTAAGGTCTGAAAACGCATACTAACCGTTGGATGTTTTAAGTTTCCAACAAATGACACGAAGCAAATTCAAACACTTTTGAAACAAGAGTTTGATTGGCAACAGTGGTTAGCAAATTCAAACAATCTTTTTTATAAATTATGTAGTATTTAATATTTAATTGTTAATAGTTAATGGTTTATAGATTGTTATTGAAACAGATAACAGTTACTCAAACAGTTAATTTTGCTAAACAAACCCAAGACGTCGTGTACAGAAGTGGACAATTCATCTTCGATTGAGCCAACATGTCCAAATTTTAATTTATAAAAATATTAAAGTCGGTCACTTGTAAAGTGTTTATCCACGTTTTGCTCTTAAAAGTTTAAATCAAGCAGAAAGAGCCTTTGTCAAAATATCTGCAATTTAAAGCAGCATGTTACTCTGATAAGCGACAATAAGTCAACATATTCATCGATGGTGATATTTTTTGATATTCACGTAAATTATTTCAAACTTCATTTTATCAGTCTAATAGTAATATTTTTAAATACAGTTTGCATTCCATCTAATATTTTAACTTATCAGTCTAATAGTAATAGAAATTCAGGGAATGCGGGTGCATCTTTGCACAATGCTAATAATCTATAGAAGAATGTTGCAGAAATAATAGAAATGCAATGTCAACTTCTTGCAATCATGAAGGAAAATGCAGTAGAACTGAAAGTCAATGTTGCATAAGTTAATCAACTAAGGGTCAAACTTGCTGGTTTAATGAGAAATTTGACAACAAATTTGATGTGCTAGATACACCCTGAGAATTTGGTTTTCCTTAATAAGGAAACTGAAGGTAGTGCATCTAATATGGAGAAGGGTGCATCTCATGGAGATGAAGTAAACGAGGAAGAGAATAATGCATCTAATGTGGATAAAGGTGGAGCTGAGGGAGATGAAGTGCATTAGAAAGAGAAGGATGCAGCTTCCTTGCAACCTGGTTTGAAATTGAATCCTGCAGATTTCCCTATATGTCAAACTGAATCCTAGTTTCAAATTGAAAGTACTCCAGTTCCATGTAACCCATTTTTCATGATGATGGGCAGTTCTGAGCTTCTTGAACCTGATACAACAGACGTGTGCATCTTCTAGAGGTGGTGGCCAGGTTAAGGAGAAAGATGTAGTTGATTTCGACGAGACCCTTTGTTAAATTTGTCTGTTTATTTGAATTATATTTAATTTGTTTCTTTCTATTTCATGTATATTCTATTGTTTAAAAACAGTTGTTGATATTCGAGATGTTCATTTTTTGATGTGTGTTTTTGGTTTTAATTTTTGTTGTTTAAAATGTGGATGGGAATCAATGCTGCTGATATGCAAAATTACATCATTTAAACAACAAAAGAAAGTTGCATAAAATATAAAGGCACCATTTACATTATAAAAGTATTGGCAACTTACATCTTCAAAAGTATGATTTCTGGATTAAGGGTGCAAATAACAAAAGATGCACCATTTAAGTCAGGTTCTATGTTAATGTACCCAATTCTATTTGGTATATACTATATATTTACATTCCAAAAGCAAAAGTATTGATGAGAAGCCAATGAAAAGTATGTCTTTTGGTAGAAGGGTGCATATAACAAAAGATGCACCGTTTACTATCTTCTCACATTAATAATTATGCAAAATAATGCAACCAAAACCATTTATTGGAGAATGGCTACAATACGATGCTAAACATCAACTATAGCATCATTGACAATGGTAACTTGAACTGACATAACAGTTGGCGAAAAATTAAGTCTAATTAATTTGTCCTTCTTGTTATGTGTCCTCTTGTAATTGTTTCCACCATTGCATTTCAGTATGAGTCTCATACAACTTTGTAATTACAAGAATACCTTGTTCATTGTAATAGGGGAGAATGCTTCATATGCATTACATACAGCAGAAATCAAGCCATTAAGAGAGGAGGGTGCCTCTTTACTCTTGAAGGCATCAATTGCCCTAAAAAAACCTAAGTCGAGAACATTCAAATATTTGGGGGTGGACACATGATCATGATGCCCATTCCTAAATCATTGACAGCCTGCTTGAACAGGACACCATTTATAGATATATGAGGTCTTGCATTATCTTGCTGTATAAAATTGGGTTCATTTAGGCTCTCTTGTAGCCATTTTTTCCTAATAACAGGAAGCAATTTTCTCACAATCATTGATCTAAAAACTTTTTTGGTAACTGAAGGACAAGGTTTAGTGACCTTGGTTCCGAGCTCCCTATTTTTTTATTTCTTTTTGGCCTGCAAATGGCCAAATCCCTATTTTACCATCAAATGTAACAGTCCCATTCAGATCAATCCTAGGTCTTGCTGCTGCAGTAAAAAACATAATGTTTGGTATGAAATTATTACTTTGACAAACTCTTAAATGTTCATCTTCTTCGAAGAATAAGTAATACTTTTGTGTTTCTTTACACATGTTGAACTATTTCTCATCAATGCCAATAATATTGTACATTCCAATAAAAGATGAATTAGTTAGTAATGTACTTTGATCGAGCATTGAAAGACAAAAATGCCCTCTAGCTATTTTGTTTTCTTCCCTAAGCAAATGTTTCATTGCATTTGAGTGAGCCTTAATTTCTTCTCTTTCAATCCACCTTCTAACTGTTGATACAAATGCACCCAATTCAGCAGCTATACATCTTAGTGATTGTCTTCTACAAAGAGGGATGACCTTCAACTTAACTTGATTTACATGTGTCTTTTCTTTTTCCTACTTTCGATTTTGGGTTCTGAATTTTCATCAATACTTTTTTCCTTAGCCATAATCCTAAAGTAAGAAGCCCTTGATAAAGAGAACATGGCTGCAATTTCTGATGATTCACGGGTTTTTCTACCTTCAAGCAATTTTCGAATAACATGTGTTTGCACTTGAGTTCTAGTTGCCATTGATATATGCTTCCTTTTGTTATCTCTAACCCTTTGGATAACACTATCTTTAATTTCTTCCCCTTCCATTTTCTATTATGAAATTAATTTGTTTTCGTTGTCTTTCAACAGCATTTATAAGAAAAAACCTTTTCAATTCTGAAAAAACTTGTTTCAAAAAGTTTCCAAATTTTTTGTTTGGTGGGAATTAAGTTTTTCATTTTTTGATTGCAAAAACAATTGAAAGTTTCTCCTCATTAGACAAAATAAGATCACGTCTTAATTTCATTTTGTAGCAAAAAATGAAGTCCACTTCTTGCAATACTTTTTGCCTCACCAAACCACGGGCCATGTCAGAGGGAGTGAGTGCTTTTTGTAAGCTTTCACATCAGAGAAAGGCAGAACGTGTCTGGATAATTTTCACATCTCTCTCATTTTTTTGAGCAATTAGGAAAATGAAGTTCAAACAGTGATTGTCTTCATTTTAAAAGTATACAGACAGTAAATATTTCACAGATTTCAGACCATATAATAAGATGACTAATAGGTGGAAATAATTAAAAAGCTGTATAGAAAATAAAAGAAAATAGATAAAGCATATTACTTCATCAATGTATATAAACTTCATCTTGAAATTAAAATGCAAAGCATTAAATCCACCAACTTTTGTTAACAAAAATTTTCAATTTTGAGGCATTATCCATTTTTTAAGGCATTATCGTTTTTTCTCTTATAAAAGTAATAATGTGTTTTCTAAGAAATACTGCTAAAATGTAATTAATGAGGCAATTTGATATGATTTTTGCTCATCCTTGAAGCAAGCAATGCAATGCAATGCAGTTCTTTCCTCAATAAACTAATTAAAAGTTAAGCAGTGAAGCATCATCATCAAATTTATTCTAATTGCTTTATTATTATATTAATGCAAAGCTTAATCCATTTCCTCATTTATGGAACTTCCGCAACTTTGATACGCCAAAAAAAAAAAAAATTGATATGATATGGACTAGAAAAATTATAACTTATAAGTTAGGCATTCGAGAGATTGAATTAGTACTTGATAATTATTATTTTTTATTTACTAGACCAACTACATAAATATTTGATTTTTCATCTAAAAAAATTTGTAGTTTTGTTTATCAATTGAAATTTATCATATTATTAATCACTAATTTTTATTTTTTACCATTTTTCTTTATTTGATTCTGTGGAAAATAAATATTTCATTCTAGATTTGTGATATTTATCTACTTTATCTATGCATTTAAGAATAATTTTATTTATCACTTCTTCCAGTGTTTTTTTCTTTTAAAAGAATTTTGACTATTATTTTCTTGAAAAACTCATTAAATGACAAATTTACTATAATAATGTAATTTTTGTGGAAAGAATAATCAGATTTAAATAGTTGAGGAATATGTAATTAATTGTTTGTCTGTCCCCAAGGATCAACATAATTTCACAAGTTATCGTTCCATAATTGTCCTAGTTACGAGAGGTAATACATTTTCATTTTGTAATATTAATTCAATTATTGACTTTCTTTTTGATTGATTTATACGAAAATAATCAGAAGATACGTCAGGCATATTATTAATAGAATAAATTTCTCAATATAATAAAATCATTATTAATTTTTGACCGAGTAGGGAAAAGAAACTTAGGGGAAAACAAAAAGAACAGAATTTTGATGGACGGACAAAATAATGGTTCACAAATTTTAAGGACAACATACGATGTGACAAAAATTTCGGCAAACTACAGTTTTATTTTAATAAAATATCAAAAACAATAAATACCACAAAAAATTTATATATTCTCGCACTACCCTTAAACAAAAAACAAGTGCTCCATAAATTTCACAAACTCTATCTTTACACCCTTCTTTTTCTTCCAAATTCGTACATCTTCCAGTCGGTTAAGACTTAAGAAAAAAAATATATAAATGAGAACATATTTATAAAATAATTTTAAAATATGATATAAGTATTTTAAACATAAAAGAGATATTTACTAAATCAAAATATTAAAAAATTGAAATCGGGTGCAATTTCCCAAACAATTTGGGATAAAATGTTATTTTCCCACATTACGATACGAAGCCCTATGTTGACGGCCCGAATTCTATTTTCAAGCCCAATTTGTAGGGACCCGGCCCGTTTGTAGTCGTCATTTCATTTCTTCTCTGCTGGATACTGGGAATTCCTGTTTCAGGGGCTCTTTGATTTTCTCTGGACTTTGGTTGATCATCAAAGGATCAAGAGTACCAGGTAAAAACTTCTTCTCTTGTTCTTCGACTTACTTTCATGTATAATTCAATTATTGTTCTCCTCATTTCTATTGATTCAGTTGTTGAAGTCTTAGATTTTTAGGGGATTTTCAAATAAAGCTTTGATCTCTTAGAAATGTAGTGCAATGATTATTTTTTCATTAATAGAGCACTGACATGTTCATATATTATTGTGATTTTGGGATTTTTTATCAATTAAGTATTCTGTTAGATTTTGGTCTTTAGTAATTCGTTCTTTGCAATTTATGTTCTTAGTCATCACCTATTCTTTGCAATTTTTTCTTTCTTCCAGTTTCCAGTATAAAGCATATTGTTTAAAGAGAATGATACGTTCTCTGCAATTTTTGGTCTTCTTGATCTGTTCACGACAACTCGTTCTTTCTCATTTGAAGCTAGATAAGAGGTTTTAGGCTTTTTACCTATAATTCGTATTTTTGCTTTTATCATTATTAATAAACTCTTGCTTATATAACTAATGTACAAAAAAGAAATCATATTTGGGAGTCTCAGGTTCTCTGGAAGTTAATTGCTGTAAATTGGTGTTAAATTGAACAAATTCCAAATGCTGTTTATTTGCCAAACCAAACTGCACCAATTTTTGCAGTTCAGTTTGGGTGCAGTTTATAATCATTATGGTTCAATTTTTTATCTCATATATTATAAAACCGGAATCTGCGGTTTTACAATTTGGTTTTGCTTTTAACCGGACTGAGGTTTGCATTTTGCACACCCAACTTTGAACTTCTTCTGTTTAGTCTTCTTTACGGTATCTGTAATTTTGTACGAAACTGTTACTCAACCTTGGTTTTATTCTTGAAAGGTAATTGATGGCAGAAATAAGTATGGGTATTCTTATAGATGTCATAGACGAAGAGTGGATGAGGGACACTTTGCCTGATGATGGTATGGTTTCATTTCTGCTTCCTCCCTTTCCCAATTGCCCGTTGCTTAAATTTGAGTTTTAAGTTTATTGACTTTCTTTTCTTGGTATAATTGGTGGTTCTCTCTTATCCACTTGCTTAAAATTGTGCTTCAACTGTGTGTTAATGCAGATGTGCCATTACCACCAGTGGTGGTTGTTCGGACTGATGATGCTGAAGATTCAAGTACGTATTTTATATTGTTTTTTGCATTTGAAGAGCCTAAAAATTCTTGCTTTTTTTCAATTCTTTCTTTATATCATATTCTTTTGTGCCTTCCCACGTTAGTTGGCAATTTGAATTCTTAATGTTTTACTTATACATTTATCATTGATAAAGAGGATTGTTTAGTCCAATCACAAATATTTGTCTACATGAACATTTTCCGATTGTTTGGACATGAGTAATTATCCTTTGTTTGATGAACACAAATATTACGAAAAAAGATAGTTTTTCCCATGTTCTCATAATTTTCTTATTCCTTTTGACATCATAGATTTTTGTTATCAAAACTGCAGTTTTGTCGATCAATATTGTCATTTTTTGCGCCAAAGGATCTACTTCATTGTCTTACCTTTTTTAAATCTTTGTTTGGATTTGATGTAATTATTCAGATCAGGAGACTCAAACAGCAGATGGAGATGCTTGGCATGACCTTGCATTAAACAATCAGTGAGAGTCGGTTTTCTCTCATAAAACCTTCAACTGTTAATTGAGTTGATTGGGTCCATGGCTTATATCCTCCATTGGCCTGTTTGTATATGTCAAGCCCATAAACAGAAGCTCTTTTCGTGCATCACTTGTATTAGGCTTATCCATTTCTGTTTTTTTTGTTTTTCAAAGTTATCCATTTCTGTTTGTACTTGAAGAATACGCCTTTGCTAAAGATGGTCATGTCTCAATCCCACAAACAATAATTTCAGTAGCGTTTTGAGTTGAATTCTGCAAAGTTCCATTATTTTTTCTTGGTTTCTCAGTCAAATTTGGTATAAAACATTTCTGAACAGTTTCCATTTCGGTACTGTAACATCTAACATACACACACACAAAGAGAGAGAGAGAGAGAGAAAGAGAAAACAATTAAATTATTGCACCTTTAGAAAGAGCCTTTTTTAGTATTTTTTGGGGGGTTGGGATTAAAACATGTTATTTAGGCAAGGATAAGTTCACTTACTATTAGACTATGCCTTGGTGTGCTATAGTGGACTACAGTTAGTTTTATACAATTACTTGTTTCTAATTTCTTCATCATCATACCCGCTTTCCTGGTTGTGCAGGCACGTATTCTACTGTTAAATGCATTATTTTGTATGGTCTTACAGAGACATATGTAGTCTGCTAGAAGTGCTTTTCTGAGTTGAGGAATAGATTCAGATTTCAGCCCCTCTCATAGGAAAAACAAAGGGTTGTGATATGAAAATAAATTGATTGTGTTTTGTTGTCAAGTATTTGGTGGTGAAGAGAAAAGGTAGAGAATTATTTATAATAAGCAAATGTTGGGTGTCATTCCGTTGGAATGTTTGTTTGGAATTATGTGGATTAGGTGATATGCCATCCATCTAATCTAAGATATCTTAATTTATTTAACAAAGGAGAGGAAAACACCAAAGCAGGTCAACCAAAACTCTTGTTTCAGAGCAGTCATATATATCACTTGTTCTGGGTAAGTTTGCCTTGCCACCATCTTCCTAATCCATTACTAGTGTTTCTGTTGGTTTTTTTTTTTTTTTTTTAAATTTAAATAAAATCTGTCAGTTGATTTTGACCTTCACTAAAGTTAGTCATTGTAAGCAATTTAAATTTACGCCGGACAAAGAGCCCTTGTTGATCAAACTGGATGACTTGGAACTTGTTTTCAGTATCGAACAAATACACTTGATGTTGGTGTCATGTTAGGGTTGAATCATCCAAATAGGACGGCTTGCAACATAATTAACGTACTTTGTTTTGTTAAAAAGCCGCTTAATTATTCGGCTAATTATAATTCCTCGATGATTATTAAGCCTTCAAGTGCTTCTGGTGGTAGAATGTGAATGCTAGTATGCTAATTAACTAATCACTCCATTAATAAAGTTTGATAAGTCATTAGTTTGTACGGTTGGAATTCATTAGTGGAAAAGAGCCGTAACTTTTGAAGATAATAATTATTTACTTTTAACAATGTATAATGGAGACAAAAAACAAGTGTGAAATTGTTAATCCTTATTAATTAAATAAATTAATCACCATAAATAATTCAAATTCAATTATAATTATAATACTATTTTTATATTCACATTGCTTTTCCAATTGGAGTGCCACTTTCAATACATCTTAGTAAACCCTAGATGATGAATTTAGAACTTTTTTTTTTTTTTTAAAAAGGAGATATATACTATAAATTTAGAACTACTCCTACTGTACAGTCAATAAATTAAAATCCAAACATATAGGATTAACTGTAATAACGACAAGACAAGCAACAAAAAGCTAAGTGCTTAGTTGAAGGTGATGCAAAAGAATCTCTTACAGGAAAAAAAGAAAGAATCTGCTTAACATTATAAGACACAGACAAACATTCTAAAAACGCATGGAATTGCTAAGTAAACAAAATTAAAATTGAACATTAAAAAATTAACTACAACACTTAAAATATTCAAAATGTGAAATTAAAAAAAAAAAGGGATTGTGGAGAATACGCGCCATTCTTTTTTTTACCAATCAAAACTCCTTTCTTTTCTTTATGGTTTCCTTTCTTCCCAGATCAGAATTCTTCTTTGCATTACATAAATGAAAAAACAACTGGACCTCCAATTTCTCTGTGGGCCTCCATTTGTGAGAAAAAGCAGTAATTCTGTTAAGCTGCGTAATCTACCAAAGTGGGGTCATATTATGTAATAGTATAAGCATCTGGCTGACATAACAGAGGATCAACGGTGTAAGGTTTTTTTTTTTTTTTTTTTTTTTTTTTTTTTTAAAAATAATTT
>CANUEY010314274.1:0-12065 GCA_948099555.1 Croton setiger | reverse complement strand
TAATGACATGTAAATAAATAATAGTAATTTTGTATGTTTAATATTTGGTTATGTTTGATATCTGGAAAATGTATGTTATATGTTAAGTTATTATGTGATGGTATAGTTTAATGTGATAATTAAAATGGTGATATAAGTTTTTTTTTTAAAAAAAAAAATATGACATGTTTTATAACGTAAGGTATAAGAGAGGATGTTACATTGGGTATGGAGGGTAAAATTGGGAGTTTGATCGGAGGAGGAAGACATTATAGTTACTTGGATCGGTGGCTCGGTGGAGATCGGCAGCTCTGATACCATATAGAAAATAAATACTGCAGAGATTTCAATGAATATATTCCCCCCACATTTTCATTGATAGAAATCTGTATTGTTATATACAAGAATGAAGAGAAGCTAATTTAGGAAATACACCTACGGTAATGCTAGAATTATGCTAAAGTTTACAGTAGACAGCTAGATAATACAAAAATGGAATCAGCTACAAGTATGGAATTGATGACTGAATATTGTCATGATTTTAGGCTAAATATGCTCAGTTTTGATTTGAGTAGAATCCACACATGTTTCCCTTATATTAGGTCTAATGCTAATACTTGCTCTATTCTTTTTTCAGTGGGTGTCTTTGATTCCCTTCATTCTTTTGATTTCTTTTTAAAATGTTGAAAATTATACATGGTTCAACTTCTATTTGAGTATTTTTCGAGAAATTGATAAGCATGGATAATTTGATTCATCATCTAGGGAGGACTCAATGGAAGGGGCTTCTACCAATGTCGATCATCTAAGATGTTCTTTTTGTTAAGGATAATATTGGTTTGGTTTTGGACTCAAAATTAGCTAGTTAAACTTATCTTTCTGTTGTATCTAGTTACGTAAAGTTTTCTGTATTCTTTAGAAGTTGTAACCTAGAGGACTTTTGTATCTATTAATACTTTATGATACACATTAATGAAAACAATTATCTTCTGGTCAATTTTTTTATGGAATCAAAGGATCAATTCACGGGGAAGATTCTAACCAAAGGTCTGCTTGATCAATCATTTTACAAGTTGCGTCTATTTAGAAACCTGGTTTCTTCTTGTTGTTGTAGTAAAAGTCAGAGATTACCTTTTTGATGTTTCCTCTTTAACGAGTACTCATTCTCTTGAACTAATTTATTCTGATTTGTGGGAACCATCTCCAATTCAATTTGCAAATGGTTTCAAATATTACATCATTTTTGTTGATTACTATACCAAGTATATTTGGTGGTACTCTTTAAAAGCTAAATTTGAGGTTTATGTTATGCTTCCAGTTTTTTAGAAACTTGTGGAAAACACCTTTAGTACTAAGATAAAAACCATTTATGCTGATAGGGGAGGAGAATATGTTGCTCTAAAAAAATATTTTCAAATGTCCAATCAATCACTTACAAGCTCCTCCTCATGGTACTACAGTTTTAGCTACCTTTGGGTCTTTTGTTGTTTTGTCTCTTATTTCATCTTTTACAATTGTTGAACCAAGTTCTATCCCTGTTGCTCCACCAGACATTCCACCTTAACAAGATCCTTTTACTCTCATTCCTTTCACAGTAAACATCGGCCGATGATTACTAGATTGACAAACAATATCCACAAGCCAAAAATTCTAAATCATGTCGTAAAACATCCGTTACCTGAGTTACCAGAACCAACAACAATTGAGTTTAATGCATTACTAGATAATAAAAGATGAATGGCGTACTGCCATGTCAATTGAGTTTAATGCATTTCTAGATAATAAAAGATGGGCTCTTGTTCCTCCTGATACTAATTAAGTCTAGTGGTAAAGCTAGTCAAAATACTAGTAGTTCTTACTTTGGCAATTCGAAACGAGTGGCCAATAATACAACTAGATGTAAACAATGTGATTCTCCATAAACCATTATAGGAAGATATTTTTATGAAACAACCACATGGTTTTCAGGATCCTCAAGCCTCTGTAAGTTAATAAATGCACTTTATGGTTTATAACAGTCACCAAAAGCTGAAAACAACATTGTGTCTATAAGTTAACAAAGGCACTTTATGGTTTGTAACGGACACTTTGAAAACATCATCATAGACATGGCAATGGGCCGGGTTGGCCCGCCCGGACCAGCCCGCCAAAAGCCTAGACTGGCCCACCATTGAACCGGAATCGGTCAAACCGTGATCGGAACCGGTCGGTCGGCGGGCCGGTTCAGGTTCAATGTTTTTTCGAGCCGTAACCGTTACGAACCGTGAACCGTTGTCAAATCGTTCGAATCATTTAATTGAACCGCCGATTAACCGTTAAATTTAAAAAAAAGGGCGAACCGCCGGTTAACCGCCCGCCGCCGAACCGCCGATTAACCAGCGGTTCACCAGTTCGGCGGTTCGGCGAGCCGATTCCGGTTCATCTCCCCTTCGAACTGTGGCCACTTCTACACCATCATATTCATACCCATATTATTATTAGGAAGAAATGCACTTAGATCTTTATCCTTTTACCTAATTAACGTTTACACTTTATTAAAGAAAATAAACGTTTACATTTCTATGCTTTATATAAATAATGTTATATTTTTAATTTATACTTTTATTAAACACTTAAATTTTTTCATGCACTTTATATATATATATATATATATATATATATATATATATATATATATATATATATATATTAATTAAGATGTACTTTTATATATCCTTATATTTTATTTTTATTGGACATAATTGTATTTTTGATAAATAAATTTTGTTGAACAAAATTGTCCTTTTAAATAAACTAAATTATTCGGTTAAATGGATGACAAATTACATCTGCAATCTTGTGTATTAGAACGTTTTTTCAAACCATAAACCTTGAAGATTTTCCTTAATCTGAATTACCACATAATTGATATTCTCTAACACCTCTAGTATTTATTACGATCCAAAATCAAGACTTCAAAATAGTAAACATTAACCTTGTTCCGATAGCATATGTGACCAATTCCAACATTAAAAAAAAAAATGACGTGCATATTCTAATTCGAGAAAGAAACTAAAATTGGCATGTATATATTGGGTTAGTTTGAAAAAATTAACTATTTTGATAGCTGAGTATATTGAATGACCAATTTTAAATTGTCTGCTTAGCTATTCATAAAATACTAACCACTAACAGTTAAATGTCATAAAATACTAACCACTAACAGTTAAATGTGAAAGGGGTAAGCTTTTTATAAAACGTTAATCTAACTTCTAACTTCTAAAAGTTACCTAAAACGTTACGTTATCGAATACTGTAAAAATTAGTGTTTAACGTTTTGACTAGAAAAACTAGTAACAACTACTTTAACCACTATTGCCGAACATACCTATTATCTTTTCTTCATGTAATATTAAAAGTTTTTTTGAAATATTTATTTTAATTTTTTAACTGAAAAATTATTTTTGTAAGTAACATAACCTAATTGTGCGAGTTTCATAAAATTTTTGCTCCGCCTCGTAGTGAGTTATAGTTTTCAGAATCATGGGACAAATCGGGTACAGATCAAGACTAGAATTAAACATGCATAAACATACCAGTTTTTTTAATTCGTGAAACTTTATAAAATTTTAAAATAATAACAAAATACACTTAAAATAATTAATTTCAAACCACATTAATATTTCAAATTAAGAAAAAAACACATATTTTGCACCAAATCATTACTGCATATCATATAATAGTAGTCTCTTAATAAGATTAGCAATACATAATACAATTTTCAGAATTTGTAAGTTGTATCTTAACTATATCCCTACAAAGCTAAATTTTGGAGGAATTTTTTTTTTTTAAAAAAGAAAAATTAGAATAGCTTAATTAATGGTCATTCATCAGATATGTTATTATCACAATACTAATAGCTGAAGCAAAATTCTTTCTAAAAGCAAAACAAATCAAATTTTGTACAGAAAGTAAATGTGGTCCCTACAAATTATGTAAGAAGTCAATAATTCTAAAAGTGCAGGTCAAAAATTATTCTTAGCCTTTAGGATTTTAAAATTAAATAATAAATGAATAATTTAACATTTATAATCTTAAGCTGAGTGGGTATACTAAAATTTGCCCCGCCTCAATTTTATAACCAGTTAATTTTTTAAAATTCATTCCTACCCATTATCCAACCTGGGGATAAAATTTGCCGTACACGAGTCGAGTTTCGATACAAATCAAGTAAAATGCTCAACTTTAATAACCATAATTAAGAACTCCAAATATTAGTATAAAAGATATGTATGTAAATGATAATTATGTAAGAAAATAGACACCCAAATGTATATTCTCCACTATTATTATATTTATTATTGTAATAGATGATTAAAAAGTTTTAGTATAGTTCATTTTAAGTGTCTTTTTAAAATAATTGAATTTTGACTAGAATTTGAAAAAAAAAAAAAACAAATAAAAGTGGAGCATATTAAAGGTAGAAAGCTGTTGAACAATCATTCATTGAATATTCAAACCAAAAATAATAAGTTTGAAGGGCCATACATCCTCTCTTCTACCACAAACTTTTTCAGGTTACTTTCATTTTCATTGAACAGTTAATTACCAATGAATATTAGAACTTTCTAAGGTTGGCATTTCAAAAGTTAGCTCACCTAACCATTTGTACCAAGAGGGTAGGGTGGGGTAGACATGGCAATGGGTCGGGTTGGTCCGTTCGGCTTGCCTGGCCCAGCCCGCCAAAAGCCCGAATCGACTCGCCATTGAATCGAAACCGGTCGAACCGTAACCGAAACCGGAACCGGTCGGTCAACGGACCGGTTCAGGTTTAATTTTTTTCGAACCGTAACCGTTATGAACCGTGAACCGTTGCGAACCGTTTAATTGAACCGCCGGTTAACCGTTAAATTTATTTAAAAAAAAGGACGAATCGCGAGTTAACCGGCCCGCCGCCGAACCGCCGGTTCACCGGCCCGACTGTTCAACGGGCCGATTCCAGTTCATTCCCCTTCGAACGTCGCCCAGCGGGCTGCGGCCCAACCCGTGGCCACCTCTAGGGTGGGGGCACATTAAATAGGTAATAGGAATAGAGGCCTAAAGTCCAATGAATGATTGCAATCCCTCACCTTTAAATGAAAGCTCCATCTTTCCTTTGGGTGATGTTTTAGAAATTTATTTTAATTTTTCTGCGAATATTCTAGACTCTCTTCCTTAAGTGAAAGTCTCATTAGTGAAAGTCTCATTTTCCTTTTGAATGAATGTGTAGTGTGTATATATTTATATTAAAAAAAATAACTTTTATTTATTTCACATATAGCATGCTAAACTTTAGGAATATCTTTTCATGCACCTATGAACTACATTTCTACTACATTTCTACTACATTTCTACTCTTTATAGTGACTTTTATTTCAAATTTTTAATGGTCAATACCTTTGCCCCTCTACCTCTACCTCTCCCTCTCCCTCTCCCTCTTTTTAAAATGATTTCTAAAGTTAGAAATTCGGGGAGAAAAAGACGAATTGGTGAAAGCAGAAAAAAAAAAATTGTTATCATCCTTAAATAATATTTAATTTATATTTAAAAATTTAAAAATATCGTTTGATTTTACTAAAAGTCATTATTTAGTCACTGTGTTATGTCATAAAAATCATTTCCTTCCTCAATTTTATTACCAAGTTATTATTTAGTCCTAGACTTGGCAGAGGCCGGTTAGGCCTGCTGGGCCCGTCGGTTTTGGCCCTCCACCTAACCTGCCGGTCTACCGATGAACCGTAAATGGTCGAATCGGAACCGTAACCGGTCGGCCAGCGGTTCGGTTAAGGTTCAGAGGTTTTTGAATCGTGAATCACCATGAACCGTAACTGTATTTGAATTGGCCGAACTGTCCAATTGAACCGACGGTTAACCAGAAATAATTTGAAATTTTAAAATGGCGGTTAACTGCTGGTTTGAATCGTAGGTCGAACTGGCAAGCTAGTTGCAAACGTGTGGCAGAAGGCCTTGGCCCGGCGGGTCTGCGGCAGTTGTGTGGCAGAGGAAGAAGACCGCTGGGCCTGGTGGGCCCAAACCACGGGCTGGCCCAGTGATTCCAGGTAAAGGCGCAGCAGAATTGACAAAATCGTTGGGCCCGGCAAGCCCAACCCACGGGCTGGCCCAGCGGTTCCAACGAGTAGGGTAGTTTTTGGGGGAAATTTGAATTTTGAATTTTGGACAATTTTGACCTTACCAACAGTAAAAAAGGGTAGTTTTGAGGGTATTTTGTGTCCAACGAAATTTAAGATTTGGAATGGGGGTGGCAAATTTTTTTTTTTTTTTGACATTTAGCTCACACTTTCTACAATCTCATACTCTCTCTAAAAATTTAATTAATTCTCTTAGTGCTAATTTATTTTTCGTCTTCGTAATCAAAATTATATTTACGTCAATACTCTGCTTAAGGAACCTGAAATTCAAGAAGTTGGAGACCAGATAATTCATGATTTATTTGATTATCCGGTCGATCCAATTAGAGTTCAAATATTTTTTTTTTTCGGGTGGGGATTTTGATGATTTCACAACCGAAAAGTCGCGGAAAAATCTTGAAACCGGCATTGCCGTCGACGCCACCACCACCGTCCCAACAACAAATACGGTATTATTTTACTTAATTTTTTTTAAATTGCACAAATTTTTTTTTCTCCCTTACGTAATTTTGTTCACGTATTTATTTTTATAGTATCATTATTTTACTTTTTTACTTAATTTATTTTTTCCTCGCTACTGTAATTTTTGTTGACATAATTCTTAATCATGGAATTTATTTTTTGTAACATCCTTTTTTTTTTATTGAATTTAATTTTTTCCATCTACTTAATTTTTTTCGATGTTATTATTTTTATACGAACAATTTTTTTTTAAATTACTGTATAGTCCCGAAATTCAATCCGAGGAGGAAGTGAGGACATAACAACAATATATATCGCAAAAGGACACAAGTGATGTACCTCAGTATTTCCAACGGAAGTCCGTCGGAAATTCCGAATATGTTCAAGTTTGCAAATATTGTAATACACAGTACAAATGGAAAATCGGTGGAGGATATGGAACGATGAAGCGGCACTTGGAACAAACGCATCCGATGGAATTCTTAGGTAAAAAAAAAGTCCAAACGCATATATTCGGGTACGCTTTTTCTAAAAATTCTATTTTAAATTTTAATTATAATGATTATAAAAAAGGATTAGACAAATTTATGTGTTGAAAAATTATCTTTTTCTTTTGGTGAAAAATGTGATTTCATTAAATTTTTAAAATCATGTTTTAATCCACTTGCTAAAACTGTTGCTAGAAATACTACTGAAAGAAATATTTTAACTTTGTTTAAGGAAAGAAAAAACTTATTAATTGCTCAATTTGCTGCAATGGATGATCGTGTTTTTATCTGTTTTGATATTTGGACAAATAATTGGCACAATCATTCTTACATGGATTTAACAGTGCATTACATTGATAATTTATGTCAGTTACAAAAAAGAATAATCGTCTTTCGTGCTTTTAACGAAAAGCATACTGCTGCAAATATATATAACATAATTCATAATATTTTAGATGAATATAAATTGGTTAAGAAAATTTTGACTATTTCATTTGATAATATTGCATCAAACACTGTATCTATACATCAATTAAAAGAACTGTGTCAACCAATGTTGGCAGAAATTTTTTTCATATTAGACGTGCATATTATGTTTTAAATTTGTGTGTTCAAAATGGTTTGAAATTTTTAGAAATTCATATTCCACCTATAAAAAATTCAATTAAACATTTATATTCATATAATAAATTTATGAAAAATTAGTTTAGATTTTGTAGGACTAATAATTTGACTCCAACAAAATTTAGACGTGATATTATGCATATGTGGAATTTCACCTACATTTTATTAGCACAATCATACGAATATAAGGATGCATTGTGCGCATTTTACAATTCCCCGGAAAATCACGATATTGTAATTTATTCACAATCATGAGAAATATGTGCAAAAATAATTAATTTACTAGAAGTTTTTAATTATGCAACTAAAATATTTAGTCATGTGTATAAATCCACCTCATATATTTTTTTCAATGTAGTGTTAATATAATTGATAGGTTGCAAATGTTTGAGCATGACATTAATTTAAAAGATTGTGTATAAGTAATGAAAATTAAATTGTTACATTATTTTAAAAATATTCCTATTTTATTTTTGGTTGTTGTTGTGTTTGATCCTAGGTGTAGATTAGATGTATTAGAAACAATTTTAGATGTTTAATATGATAATTTGAATTTAGCTTTTAGATTAAATGATAAATGTTCATAGTTTAATTAATAAAACTAGGCAAACAGTAAATGATTTATTTTTTGAATTTTCTGCAAATAACGCTTCGGCTACTGTCATTGACGTTTGCGGGTGGAAGGGATCTCGGTTCAAAATAAAATATCTCTTTTTTATTCCCAACGCCAAAAAAGGCCGAGAGGGACTGGTGCAATTTCCTATCCGGAATTTCACAAATACCTGTCCATAGAGTTTGAATTTTCAGATGCCGCAACAGATGCGATAAATTTTGACATTTTGAAGTGGTGGAGTAGGCATGAAGATACATTCCCAATAATGGCGAAGATCGTTAAAGAAGTGTTGGCGGCACCGGCGTTAACTGTCGCAACGGAGTAAGCATTCAGTACCGACGATCTATTCCTTTCCGAAAAAAGGACTAAATTAAGAGCGGACAATCTCGAAATCCAAGCGTGCATCGGCGATTGAGCGACCGCCGATGCACGAAAACAAGATTTCTGGAATTCTTCCTCCAACGAAAGTTCCAAAGTCATCGAAAACTCCTTTATTGCCAAAAATTAAGGTAACAAATAGAACTACGTGAATTTTGATTTTTTTATTCTAAAAAAATATATATAAGCAAATTAAATTTTTTTAAAAATAAAAAATTTATTTGCAAGCCTAACTTTTTATTTTTTTTATTTTCCGACTAATTGAACTTAATTATTCAATTTAATTGTAATCAATTAAATTCTGTTTAAATTTCATCAATAAATAAAAATGTTATTTTTTTAATTATTATATTTATTGTGTTACAATTTTTTTTCTTAAATTATTTATTTTAATTTTAATTCAATTAATTTTTTTCGTCATATTTTTTTCTAAACTAAAACATATTAATCCATAAATTTTATACATACTCCAAAAATAATAAAATATTAAAAGTGTGCACAAATTTTTTTTCTTTCTTTTCTCAAAAAATTAATTAAATTAAAAAAAAATTGAAAAAAAAATCGACAGAACCAGCATTCGGACGGACCGGTCCCAGTTTCCTCTTTGCTCAGCCTGTGGCCTAGCCCGGTCAGTAACCACTACCATTTAGTCCTTTCATTAAAAAAAAAAAAATTTAAGCAATGTTAAAAGACAATTTAAACCTTTTAAAAAATCAATTTTCTTATTCTTGACCGCGATCGCCAGTCCTCCGGCTCCACTATCAATGACACAACCGCCACTTTCTCTTCCACCACTACCACCACCACCTTCTCAATAATAACTCAAATCATAATAGCAAAATAATTCAACCTAGAACTAAATTCCCTTTGAACACTAGAAATCAAAACCCAACAATTCAATTACCCCAAAAAATGCCATAAAACACAGATTTTATAAATAAATTTGCTGGCAATCTTCTTCAGCTGCACCTGTAAAATCTCCGGCCGTCTCCTTACAGAAACCATCACAATTGATTTGGAAGAGGATACAGAACAACAAACGGAAAGAACAATCAAAGCCACAAACTAACTCGCATCTTTTAAATTTTATACTATTTATTTTCTATAAAATATTAAATTTCTATTTCCTATTTGTTGCACCTCTCTTCTTCAAATATCACCGAACGCAAAGAACATCAAAAGCAGCAAAACTTGACTGTAAACACTCGTCATTATTTTGGGTTTCTTTTTATTTTTGGGTTTCTTTTTCACTTTATGCCAAAAACCCCCTTCACCTTTCTCTTTATTCCCGTTGTCTCTTTCAAATGAGCTCGCAAAATCCAACCACCGTTGCTCATGTTCTTCTTGCTTCCCATAACTCACACAAAACATACTTTAATAACCCAGAAATTAAATCAATTGCATAATGACAAAGATGAGAATGAAGATTTACCTATTGCCCTCATAAACTTTGAAATCCGAAAAGTTCTTAGTTCAAGAGATTTTTGAATTGCTCGTTGATAGCTCCTTCACCAACATGGGTTGAAATCGTTCTTTGCTCCTCCAATTTATCAAAATCGATTTCGCAAATGGGTTTTGATTTTAAAATAAAGTTTCCTTTCAAAATAATTTTTCAAGTTTCAGACGTTGGTGTTTGCTTTAAACTCTTACTGGGGGAGTTTGCTCCACGCAATGATGGTCAACGGTAAATACAGACCTTCTATACATATTTAACGGTAAACACACATTCAATTGATATAATAAAACTTTAATCTTGCCAATATTAAATGAGATTACATAATACTTATTAAATTTAAGACTTTAATTTGTTGTACCAAAACCAATAATCACTATCTATTACATCCTCTATAAAAAATAAATGAAGTAATCAATAATTGTCAAACACAAAACTATAAATACAGAAAAATTCTCCCATAAATTATATATTAAAAAAATAAATCAAACAAAGTTTGAATTTTAACATAAGAGAGAGAAAAATGGATGCTTTTTTTAAAAGGTGCTCAATTTTAAACGGTGGACAGAAAATGATTTAATTTGAAATGTGGACAAATGTAAAAATTTCACATAAATATTATTCAAACTCTTAATTGAAAATTAAGAGTACAAATACTTTTTATGTGAACTTAAGGTTTCGTATAAAATGTATCCGAATTAATTGACTGCACGCTCAAATTTGAAAAGAGACACGTGTCAGAACCACAGAACTTTGGATATTAGTTATTTGAATTTAACTTTTTTGAAAAATTCAATTGAGCAGTTGACACGTGTATAAATGCTACAAAATGTGTAGAATATTAGTTCTCAAATTGATTATGCGAACTTCTAGACAATAAAAACCGCGGACAAATCAAGAATAGCCACAACAGTTAAAAAAAAATTTTAGTTTTATAAGAGAGTGACGCGGAACCCTATGGTAAATAAATGCCTCAAACTCGCACGCACACTTTGATTAAGAATTCTGAAAACGAAAGCAATCCACCCTCTATAACACCCATTGCTTATGAAAGTAAGAACGCTAATAACAGAAGGATTTTGTAAGGTAGAAATCAGAAAAACGCCACTGATGACGATCCGAGCGACGACTTTTCCGATTTTAAAATTAAAACCGAAAACTTAAGATTTTTGATTTAGAAAAAAACAAGTGATAAAATTATTTTTGGGTTGGTTGTCGAACTGGTCGGTCTTAAAAAGTGAGTCGCCACCTGTCGGGAAACCGATTTTTGAAAACCAAATTAATTTAGAAAATGACTCCGTTTTTAAATTGGATAAGACACTGGTTGAACCAAAAGAAACTGGGTAGGAGGGTTGGGTACGTTAACCGAAATTACATTTCGATTAACGCCCGGTTTTAGAAATCGACCTCGCTAACCAAAATTATTTTTCAAGTTTAAGTCAAGTCGGTTATTATTTTTCGAAAATACTAAACGATGTTCCTAAGCGGTGAGATTTAATGTTCAGTTAAATAAAACAATTAAAATTTGCGGAAAAATAAAGTTGCGGAAAATAAAATCCTAATCAACTAATTACAACCTTTCTCTATTAATTACAATCTACCCAAATTTAAATCCCAAATTTAACCCAAACCCAAAAATTACATAAATAAAATATAAACTTGAAAATTACAAAAATAGTCCTCAAAATTATAAAAATTACAAATAAACCCTAAATGTAAAGTTCGAACCACTTCATCGAAATAATCAAACTAAATCATGCAAATAATCATTCAACCAAACAAGCAACATTAAATAGGTAAGAATTGGAAAATTACGCTTTTGCCTCCAAACTTTTGAAAATTTGCAATTTTGCCCCAATCAATCAAACATTATCAAATTATCATACTTATAACCCAAATCA